>CAUYLG010028466.1:0-42232 GCA_963573385.1 Cacajao melanocephalus | reverse complement strand
GCCGGGATAACAGGTGTGAGTGACCGCACCTGGCCCCTGTCCAGCAGCTCTATCATTCAGTCTGACTTAACCACATTGTGCAGGAGGGGAACGTGGTATTTCCAAGACTGACAGAGAAAATCAGGTGAGAGTACGAGGCAGTGCACAAACCAGAAGAAACAGTTCCCCTCGGAAGCAGGGAGTCCAGAAGCGGCCTCTGCCTGGTCGTAACACTAACGCACGGGGATCGTAACCTTCCCCAGCCAGCGCTCTCTGGGTCTCCTTTGAAACTCACGACACCAGTGAGGACCCTGCACCCCAGGAGGAAGCTGTTTGCCAAACGCCGCACAGCCAGCACGTGGCGGGGCCTAGATTTGAAGCCGGGTCACCGGCTCACCAAGTGCATGGCGTGACCCACACGCTGTGGACAGCAGGGCTCCTGTGAACTGGGTGGATTCGGATGCAGCCTCCCCGGACTCCCCTGGGCTGAGTCACCCTGCAGCATTGTTCAGGAGGGCGTGGGAGGGCCCTTCCCACTGGACAGACACTCCTCTCACACACACAGACAGCCACCTGTGTGGCCCTACAGACCCTGTCCCGGGTGGCACACTGGGCGGACAGCAGGTAAGGGCAGTGATGCCAGGAACCTGTTTTGTTTGGCCTGCATTAGTCATCCTTGGCTGGGAACAGCCCCTAGGGCAGGAGAGCAAACCTCCTTCCGTCCCCTCTGCCACGCCACTCCCTCCCCTACTGCAGAGCCACTGCCAAGTACTGGGCCCTCTCTCCTCCATGCACTAGCCTTGCGAGAGGTATTCTCTTTTGCTTTTGTTTTTTTTTTTGTTTGTTTGTTTTTTTTTTTGAGATAGAGTCTCGCTTTGCCGCCCACACTGAGTGCAGTGGCACAATCTCGGCTCACTGCGACCTCCACCTCCTGGATTCAAGTGATTCTCCTACCTCAGCCTCCGAAGTAGCTGGGATTCCAGGCACCTGCCACCACACCCGGCTAATTTTTTGTATTTTTAGTAGAGATAAGGTTTCACCATGTTGGCCAGGCTGGTCTCGAACACCTGACCTCAGGCAATCTGCCCACCTCAGCCCCACAAAGTGCTGGGATTACAGGCGTGAGTCACCACACCCAGCCTCGATAGGTATTATCTGTGTTTCCCCTTCTCCCCTCAATGAAGAAATTAAGGCTCAGAGACGGAAACTGACTTGACCAAAGATACTCAGCTAGAAAGCATCAGGGTTAGAACCCAGAAGCCGAGACTGAAGGAATCCAGAGCTTGTGCACCGGGCCCCTCCTGCTTCACAGGGCTCTGCCCCTTTTCCAGTTCCTAGACTCCTAGGCTGGGAACTAGGAATCCTGGGTCCCAGTTTCAGCTCTTCACAACTAGCACAGTGACCCGGGCACCTCACTGCCCCGAGATTCAGTTTCTGCAGTTGCAAGATGAAGAGAGATGGAGCCCAGGCTCAAGGCCCACATGGGCACTCCATTGCCATCAGCGCCCCAGACGTGAGCTTCTTCCTAACAAGGGAATCTCTGAGGCTGGGCTCGGGGGCCACATGGTAGAGGCTTAAACACCCAGGAATGCGGCTTCAACAGTCTCAGCTGAAATGAAACAGACAGCCCACCCATGGGTACCAGCCATTGCAGATACAGAGGGAGAATCAAACAAGACCCCTGCCCTAGAAAGCACCCCATCTAGATGAAAAGACAAGCCCAGCAGCTTCTGAACAGAACAGGCTGGGCGCAGTGGCTCACGCCTGTCATTCCAGCACTTTGGGAGGCCAAGGCGAGCGGATGACGAGGTCAGGAGTTCGAGACCAGCCTGGCCAATATGGTGAAACCCCGTCTCTACTAAAATTATAAAAAATTAGCCTGGCATGGTGTCGCACACCTGTCGTCCCAGCTACTCCAGAGGCTGAGGCAGAAGAATCACTTGAACCCGGGAGGCGGAGGTTGCAGTGAGCCAAGATCGTGCCACTGCACTGCAGCCTGGGTGACAGAGCAAAACTGTCTCAAAAAAAAAAAGAAGAGTCTGAGGCTGGTTAACTGGGGCTGAATGTCCTTTGCTGGGGAAAGCTGTGGGAAGGGGACTCCAGCTGGCGTGAAGGAAGGGAGGATCTGAGGAGCAACCCGAGAGAACGCTGGGTGGGCTGCAAAGCCCCTGCCAGCTTCCCGGAGTGCCAGGATCCCACTGACTTGAGGAGAAAATCCCAGGTTTGCTCCAAGCCACTGAGCACTTGATTATATACCATCTCCTGCCACTCATGGTCAGGCATGTGCCATCCTCGTCTCTGCACGTTGATGATAAGTCCCTAAATGCATAGAAGATGCGTTTGTCATCTGCATGCTGCTGGGCATACAGGACGATCTTAACAACCTGCTCACGGGGGCACAACCACTAACAATGTTTTCCCTTCGACAGCGTCTTTCCTCCCTCCCCACCCTCAGGGAGACCTGGCTGCTTAGCCTGCATCTCGGAACTGTGGTGGGTGCTGTATCTGCCCCTCCTCCTAGGACTTCCAGACCATGATTGCAGAATCTTCTCCCCTGAGCCTGGAGCACCTACCTAGGATACAAAGCATCATGACATAATGGCTGGACTCTCTGGCTCTGAAGCTACTTACGAGCCACACACCCTTTGAGTGCTTCCTTTAATAGTTCTGTGCCTCGATTTTCTCACCTGTCCTATGGGGATAATAATAATAATAGACCTACTTCTGAGGGCCTTGTCAGGAAGAAAGGACGCCTGTCCATCTCTAAGTCCAGATACATGCTTGAGCTACAGGTACCATTATCAGCATGGTCTTCCCACGCTTCCCACCCACGCCAGTGAGCCCTTCTGGACCTCTGCACGTACTCCCCAGGGCAGCAGCTCTTACCTGGGAGCCTGGCCCTGGAGAGGAATAGCAAAGACCCCAAACCCACACTACACACCAGCTTTATGTCGTGCCCACCAAGTATTCACACAGATCATCTCATTTCACCCAACCACCACGGAAGTGGTGCTTTTCTCCCTCTTTATTTATGGAGGCTTAGAACAGACAAGGAACTTGTGCTCATAAGTGTCTGGGGCAGGATTTGAACTCAGGGCGGCCTCCCACCCCGCCCCTCTGCCTCCCCACACAAGATGACTCCCCCAAGAAGCAGCTAGTTCTTTCAGGCTTTCTTTTCAGCTTGTTCCAGGAACAATGGGACCTTCAAACCCTCCTCCACATCCACAGGGCTTCTGGCCACCCCAGCTGCTCTGCTGGGGAGGTTCTGCCTTTTATCCTCCCTGTCCTTCCACAGGAGTCTTCCCAAAGTGCTCTGTGCCCCTCAGCAGCAAAAAGGTCTCAGGTTGTCTGGGCCAAGGGGATGTGATCCTCTCTTCTCTGCCCCACCCTCTAGGGCACCCAACTTCTGCCTGGGGGTTCTGCCTGGTCCCTATGGCACCCACCTCCAGGGCTGGGCTTCTTCCCCGCTGCAGTGGGGGTTCATACTCACCTGCATTTTCTCCAGCATCTCGAAAAACTCCGACGACTGAAAGACAAAACCGGGGGACAGAAAGACGGGGGTCAGCCCGGAGGTCCACGGCCAAAGCCTCTTCCTCACCATCCATCTGGGAGCTGAGCCAGGGGCTTCCCCAGGGACAACATTCATTTGGATCAACAGAGAAGATAATTTGATTTTGCTTTGCAGGTCTAGAGGGCCGAACACAACACACAGCAAGAGAGAGAATAAGGCAGCCTGGGCTGCAAACACTCGGCCTTAGGGGAATGGACACTCAGTCTCTGTGAAGGTAAGAGGCCTGCGGGGCCCCTGGGAAATGCCAAATTCTGCAAACGCCTGTCATCCTCAGGATTCAGCCTCCGGCAGGAGCCATACATAGGATGTTTTCAACACAGCAATGGGGCCAAGGTGTCCACGTAAGTGGTGTTCTGCACCCTGATACAGGAAACCCACCAAAGTAGAGCTGCTATGGCCAGAGCAGCGGGGCCGGTGGGTGGGGGGAACTGAGCCCCAGCTGTGCCGCCTCTGCCTCTGCCTGCCCTGTCCCCTGCCCCCAAGGCACCACCTTGGGACCCTAAAGCTGGTGAAACAAAACCTGAACACCACTGAACCTAGGCCTCTGAGTCCCCAGAGGGTTTTTTTGTTCTGTTTTGTTTTGTTTTGAGACGGATTCTCGCTCTGTCACCCAGGCTGGAGTGGCACGATCTCGGCTTACTGCAACAGCCGTCTCCCAGGTTCAAGCAATTCTCCTGCCTCAGCCTCCCAAGTAGCTGGGATTACAGGCACCCACCACCACGCCCGGCTAATTTTTGTAATTTTAGTAGAGACGTGGTTTCACCATGTTGGTCTGGCTGGTCTTGAACTCCTGACCTCATGTGATCTGGCCACCTAAGCCTCCCAAAGTGCTGGGATGACAGGCGTGAGTCCCCGCCCAGCCTAGGTGGGTTATTTAAAATCCCAAACTGCATTTGTCCAGACCTTTGACCTACTTTGGTGCCACCCTTGTCTACTCCAGTAAAAGCAAAAAGGAGCAAAGGGAAGTGGAATGGAAGCGTGAGGGGCTGGCAGCTCCACCCCAACAAAACACACACGGAGGTCCTCCCGCTTCCCATCCCATACAACTGCAACCCTTTCTCAAACCAACGTCGCTGCCCACATCTGGGCACCGGGAAGCCGTGAGTCAGTAAGTACCCAGAAGAGACGGTCCCCAGTGAAGAGCAGAGAAAGGAAAGCAGTGATGAGCCACGCTGTGTCTGTCCTCTGCACTTCTTCACGCAGAGCTGGGGCCTCCAAGCACTCTCCCTAGCTCTGCAGGCACTGTGGGCCAGAACTGCCTGCAGCTCCCACTGCTCCCAGAATTCCCAGAACCACCCTGCCCTGCTGTTGACCCCTAACAGCCTCTGTCAGACCAAAGCCAGCGTGTCAGAGGCAAAAAGCCCCTGACCTACCCAGCAGTTCAGGATCTGGCATCTCGAAACCCCACGAATGAATGTACAGGGCGGGCTTAGGGCACCCACACCCAACTCCCCTAAGCAGACGTGAGCTGTCAGACATGCAGATGCCAAACCTCCTCTTCCCACCTGCTCTGGGTACACATGCACCACCCATGCTGTGCATGCTTACCATCTCCAGGCTTAGGAGACCAAGATTACCACACATAAAGAGCTTATGCCAATCAATAAGGATAGAAAGATGAGCAGGATGAGGATAATGCGACAGAAACAATCAACATCTTAAATACACAGACCTCTGACCCGCGATTCCACGTCTAACAATCCATGCTCTAACACGCTTGCAATGTACACAAAGACAGACAGACTCAAATGTTCATTGCAGCACCGTTTCTAACCATAAAAAGTAAAAACAACTTACATGTCTGTAGAAAATTGGTTAAAATAAGCTACCTTCACAGAATAAAATACAAATACTATAAACTATAGGTCAATAAATCGGATAACTTAGATGAAATGAACAAATTCCTAGAAAAACACAACCTATCAAAACCGACCCAGTAAGAAATAGAAAATCTAAAGACATAACAAATAAACAGATCAAGCTCATGATCAAAAAATAATGCATAAAGAAAAGCCCAGACCCAGATGGCTTCGTTTGTAAATTCTACCATTTAAAATTCCTCATACTATCAAGTAAGTCAAAAGAAAGTGCACAGAATGGTAGAAAATATTTGCAAATCATTTATCTGATAAAGGACGTGTCTCTACGAAAACAACTCTTACAACTCAGCAAGAAAAAGACAACTCAATTTGAAAATGGGCAAAGGATCTAAATACACATATCCCCAAAGAAGAGATACAAAGGGATAATAAGTACATGGAAAGACACTCAAACCGCTAGTCATCAGGAAATGCAGATCAAAACCACAGCAGGCTACCACTCACACCAGCACTGCTGTGATGAAAAAACAGAATATCCCAAGTGTTGGCAAGGATGTGGAGAAATCAGAGCCCTCAGATATGGCTAGGAGGAGTGTAAAGCAGTACAGTCACTGTGGAAAATAATTTGGCAATTCCTCAAAAAGTTCCACATGGAACTATGACCACGTGACCTAGCAATTCTACCCCTAGGGATAGACACAAAAGAACTGAAAACAGGTATTCAAGCAAATACTTGTACACAAACATCCACAACTGCATTCTTCACTCTCGCCAAAAGGTTGGTACAACCCAAATGTCTATCAGCTGATGAATAAACAAAATGTGCTGTATCCATATAATGGAATAATATTCAGCCATTAAAAATAACGTACTGGGCCGGGCGCGGTGGCTCACGCCTGTCATCCTAGCACTTTGGGAGGCCAAGGCAGGCAGATCACAAGGTCAAGAGATTGAGACCATCCTGGCCAACGTGGCGAAACCCCATCTCTAATAAAAATACAAAAATTTGCCAGGCATGGTGGCGTGTGCCTGTAGTCCCAGCTACTTGGGAGGCTGAGGCAAAAGAATTTCTTGAACCTGGGAGGCGGAGGTTGCAGTGAGCCGAGATCTCCCCACTGCACTCCAGCGTGGCGACAGAGCAAGACTCCAACAATGACAACAAAAAAAAGTACTGATACATCTCACAACACTGATGACCCTTGAATACATTACGCCAAGTGAAAAAAGGCAGATATAAAAGACCATGATTCCACTTTCGTCAAATGTCCAGAGTATACAACTTCATAGAGACAGAAAGATTAGCGGCTGCTTAAGCTGAGGGGGTTGGGGTATTAGAAGCTGATAGCTAAAAGGTACGGATTTCATTTCAAGGCAATAAAAAGGTTCTAAAATTGCTTATGGTGATGCTTGCACAGCTCCGTGAATACCACCAAAAACTACTGAATTGTATACTTTAAATAAGTGACTTTATGATTTGTAAATCATATCTCAATAAAGCTGTTCAAAAAAACTATGGACTCATTCAAAAAGATAGGAATACATTCAGGTTGCTTACACATGACACTCTCCAAGATATATTAAGTTGGGGGGTGGAGATCAGAGAACAATACATTGAATATAATCCCACTTTTATAAAAACAGCCAGGCACGGTGGTTCACACTTGTAATCCTAGCTGCTCAGGAGGCTGAGGCGGGAGGGTCGCTAGAGCCCAGGAGTTTAAGGCTGCAGTGAGCTATGATCATGCTACTGTACTCTACCCTGGGTGACACAGTGAGGCTCCATCTCTTTAAAAAAAAAAAAAAAAAAAAAAAACACTGTAAGGCTACCTATATTATGTATGTGTATAAATTCATAGAAAATGATCTAGAAGAATATACTTCAAACTATCCAAAAGTGATTATATCAATAAATGAGGGGCCAGGTGAGGTGGCTCACACCTGTAATCCCAGCAATTTGGGAGGCCAAGGTGGGCAGGTCACAAGGTCAAGAGATTAAGACCATCCTGGCCAACATGGTAAAACCCCGTCTCTACTAAAAATAAAAAAATGAGTGGAACGTGGTGGCACATGCCTGTAGTCCCAGCTACTCAGGAGGCGGAGGCAGGAGAATCGCTTGAACCTGGAAGGTGGAGATTGCAGTGAGCTAAGATCACGCCACTATACTCCAGACTGGGCGATAGAGCGAGACTCTGTCTCAAAATAAAAAAAAAATTAGCTGGGCGTGGTGGTGCATGTCTGTAATCCCAACTACTCGGGAGGCTGAGGTATGAGAATCGCCTGAACCCAAGAGGCAGAGGCTGCAGTGAACCAAGATCGCACCACTGCACTCCAGCCTGAGTGACAGAGCAAGACTCCATCGGAAAAGAAAAGAACAGGAAAGAAAATCTGCAACTGTGTCTCAAAAGAAAAAAAAAAAGAAAATATGTGCAAAGGACATGAACACATGATTAAAGGACAAACATAAAATGACCAGTGGCCACATGAAAACAAGCCCAAGCTCTCCAGTTATTAAAGAAATTAAGGTCACAGTAAGATATCATCTTCCATTATCTGATCGCCCAGTGCTGGCAAGGATACGGGGTCCAGGCCGCAGGAGCTGTGGGTGAGTGTGTCCCTGATATAGCCTTTCTAAAGGCACTATGTGGCCCAAACTTTTAAAATATCCACATCCTTTGGTCCAATAAACCCACTCTAGGGAATTTATGCAAGAACAATCTTCAGGCCATAGCGTAAGAACACATATCCAAGGCTGCTTGTCCCAGCACTGTTTACAGGCCAAGAGTGTGAGCGGTGGGGGGAAGGACCCACCAGTGAGAGGAAGAGGAAATGAGGCACAGGGGTCCACTCATACAATAAACTACGAAAAGAGGAGGTCTGTGTTCATGGTGCTACTGCGAAGGCTCACAATGCCTTGCTGAGTGAGAAAAACAGGACTTTGAACAAGATGATTTCCATGAAACAGAAAGAATGTGTTTGTGTACGTAGGTGCAAGACTGCATGCGAGGGAGGGCGAGATCACCCCCGCGGCACAAGAAAAATATCCTGAAGGATACACAACGAAATGAGGTTGAGGGTAGGGATGATTTTCCCCTTTTTGCTTTTCAGTTTTGTTTAGTTTTGTTTTTCTGAGATGAAGTCTCACTCTGTCACCCAGCTGGAGTGCAGTGGCATGATCACAGCTCACCGCAACCTCTGCCTCCCCCGTTCAGGCGATTCTCCTGCCTCAGCCTCCCAAGTAGTTGTGATCACAGGCGCCGGCCACCACGTCTAGCTAATTTTTGTATTTTTAGTAGAGATGGGGTTTCACCATGTTGACCAGGCTGGTCTTGAACTCCTGACCACAGGTGATCCACCCGCCTCGGCCTCCCAAAGTGCTGGGAGTACAGGTGTGAGTCACCGCGCCCGGCCGTTATTTTTTTAAATTTCCTACAGTTATAAATTATTTTTGCAATGAGCAATGTGTTTAAGGCTGACACATAAGTGGAGGCTCTGACAGTCCTTTCTTTGCTTCCCCCAACCCTTCCCCCAGCTTCACAACAGAGTGTGTCCAGAGTCAGAGTCCCAGCCTTCAAGCTGGCGGGAAGCCCCTCGATCTGGGTCAATCCATTCCTAAGCGTATCCTGGGTCCTGTGTATTATAGACTAAGAAGCTCTCTTGAATCACCCCCAAATCCAGCTCCCTCTCTGCTTTCCATGTAAGCTAGCAATAAAAAATTCTTTAGGTGTGTTCTTAAACAATGTCCTTCTATTGGTCAGTTAGTGAACCCCAACCTGTTGAGCGCACCTAAGGCATCAACTGGATGCTGGAAGTAAGTACGTGCGAGGTAACGGACCAACTTCTGGGGTACTTGATCTTCATTATGAGAGAGAGGTGTCCAGAGATACGTTATAGGGGACTGGTGCCTCAGTGGTTCTAAGGAAGCATAAAGCACTTCTTGCGGCCAGGCACGGTGGCTCACGCCTGTAATCCCAGCACTTTGGGAGGCCGAAGCGGGTGGATCACCTGAGGTCAGGAGTTCAAGACCAGATTGGCCAACATGGTGAAACTCCATCTCTACTAAAATTTAAAAAATTAGTTGGGCGTGGTGGTGCATGCCTGTAATTCCAGCTACTCGGGAAGCTGAGGCAGGAGAATCGCTTAAACCTCGGAGGCACGGGTTGCAGTGAGCCAAGATGGCGCCACTGCACTCCAGCCTGGGTGAAAAATCAAACACTTCTTGCTGGGAGGTCAAATGCAGCTCTCTATTGCTGTCTAGCAAATTACTCCAAAAGTTAATGGTTGAAAAGAATTTCTTTGGGTGAGAAACTCAGGAGTGGCTTAGTTGTACCGCTCTGGCTGAGGGTTTCTCATGGGGCTGCAGTCAGGGCATCAGGAAGCGCTGCGTCATCTGAAGGCTTGACTAGGATGCAGCACCCACGTCCAGGATGGCACACTCACACGCATGCTGGCAGGGCCCTCAGTTCCTCGTCGCATGGGCCTCTTCAGAGGCTGCTTGAGTGTCCTCAAAACACCGCAACTGACTTCCCCCACAACAAGCAGCAGGGAGAGGAGAGGTGACTGAGGAAGTGTGGCGGGGCCTCCTACGATCTATTCTGAAATCATAATCATCACCTCCACTTTATCCTACCAAACAGAAGTGAGTGTCCAAGTCCAGCTCACACTCAAAAGGAGGGGAATTAGGTTGCACCTCTTTTTTTTTTTTTTTTTTTTTTTTGAGACAGGGTCTCACTCTGTCAACCAGGCTGGAATACAGTAGTACAATCTCGGCTCACTGCAACCTCCAACCCCTGGGTTCAAGTGATTCTCATGCTTCTGCCTCCCGAGTAGCTGGAATTACAGGCATATGCCACCACGCCTGGCTCATTTTTTTTGTATATTTTGTAGTCAGGGTTTCACCATGTTGGCAAGGCTGGTCTTGAACTCCTGACCTCAAATGATCCGCCTGCCTTGGCCTCCCCAAGTGCTGGGATTGCAGGCGTGAGCCACCATGCCCAGCCTAGGTTCCACCTCTTTTTATTTTTGAGACAAAGTTTCACTCTGTCACCCAGGCTGGAGTGTGGCAGCATGATCACAGCTCACTGCAGCCTCAACCTCCTGGGCTCAAGCGATCCTCCCGCCTCAGCCTCCCAAAGTGCTGGGATTATAAGTGTGAGCCTCCGAGCCCAACAGTTTCCACCTCTTGAGGAGAGAAGCATCGGAGAATTTGTGGACACACCTTAAAACCAAAACGTCATTGAAGGCTTTTTGCAAGACACAAGATCCCAAGCCCACCTTAAAAGATAAAGAGAACTCATGGAGAGAGAGGGGTGAAGAGGGCGTGGTACTCAGGCAGCAGGCGCTGTGTGGGCAATGGGAGAAAACGGAAGGAGCTCGGCATATGGTCACTGAAGAGTCAGCGGATCAGCCCAGCTGGCAGGAGGCCCCTGGGTCAGACATCCTGAAGATCAGACGGGAAAGCAAAGCTGCGGCCTGGGCCTGGGCGACGCTCAACACCAGAACTCAGGCTTCGGCTGCAAGACAGTGCAGAGTGGCCTGGGTTCAGGTGCAGCAGAAACACACAGGAGGCAGCAGAGCCCAGCGGCGGAAGCCCAGGTCTGGGAATGGTCAGCCTGCTACTGCCCAGCTGCGCTGTGCGAGGCCGGTTAACCTCTCTTCATTCCTCTCTAATTCCCTCACCCGAAAACTGAAGCAGACAGTCCCTGCCTTTAGCGCTCTTAGGTTGACGAGGTGACAGCAGGAGAAAGTGCCCAGCCAGGGCCTGGTCCGCGGTGAACGCTCAGGAAATAGCAGCTGCTAGAAGAAACTACTGGAGAGCTCCCTCTGGAAGCTTCGTCCTGTTGGAGGTGGTCTAGCAGCGTCAAGATACTTAGGGTTTGGTTTGGTTTTGTTTTTTGTTTTGTTTTGTTTTTTTGAGACACAGTTTTGCTGTTGTTACCCAGGCTGGAGTGCAGTGCCACAATCTCGGCTCATTGCAACCTCTGCCTCCCAGGTTCAGGCGATTCTCCTGCCTCAGCCTCCCAAGTAACTGGGATTACAGGCATGCGCCACCACACCCAGCTAATTTTGTGTTTTTAGTAGAGACGGAGTTTCACCATGTTGGCCAGGCTGGTCTCGCACTCCTGACCTCAGGTGGTCTGCCTGCCTCGGCCTCCCAAAGTGCTGGGATGACAGGCGTGAGCCACCATGGCCAGCTAATTTTGTATTTTTAGTAGAGACAAAATTTCACCATGTTGGTCAGGCTGGTCTCAAACTCCTGACATCAGGTGATCTGCCCGCCTCGGCCTCCCAAAGTGCTGAGATTACAGGCGTGAGCCACCGTGCGCAGCCGATACGTGATTTTTCTTGATGTCATTGGTTTTGGCAGAGACAGAGTTTAGATGACTGTTAGTAATGGGTCTGGCGGGGCACGGTGGCTCACACCTGTAATCCCAACACTTTGGGAAACCGAGGCAGGTGGATCACCTAAGGCCAGGAGTTCAAGACCAGCCTGGCCAACATGGTGAAACCTTGTGTCCATTAAAAATACAAAAGGTAGCTGGGCATGGTGGCATGCACCTGTAATCCCAGCTACTCGGGAGGCTGAGGCAGGAGAATCACTTGAACCCAGGAGGCGGAGGTCGCAGTGAGCCAGGACTGCACCACTGCACTCCAGCCTGGGTAACACAGCAAGACTCCATCTCAAAAAAAGAAAGAAAGGGAATAAAAAGAAAAGGGTCTGAATGAAGATGCCCCACGGCTGGGGCTGGCACAGGTGGTGAGAAGGGCTACGACCCAGCCTCAGCCATGAGCAATGTGCCGGGTGATGACCCCTGCGTGGACAGTGCCCAGCGGCAGGAATCGGTCAGTGGCAGCATGGCCTCGGCTGCGCTGGCCTCACTTCTCAGTGACTTGCTGCACTTTCCAATGGGACAGTTGACAGGAAGTGAGTCTCCTTTTCCATCCAGAAGCAGGGTGACTCAGGCCAGCTGGGAACAGCAGCTCCGCCTTTCAGACACACCCTCATCCACACACCCTGAGATGGCCACGCACAGCCAGGGGCACACAGCAGGCACTCAGTGAATGGGCACTGACTTCCTGGCATTGCCCCAGAGACTCAAGTCCTGCCCGGGGCAGCCTTCGGAAGGGGATCTCCCTCCACCAGGAAGCCAGCCAGTGGATTTTCACAGAGGCATGTAATTGGGCCTCCTCCTCAATAGCAGCGCCCATGCAGCTGTCTAATGTATTATCAGCAGCAGCTGTTGCCACCCAAATCAGAGAGGCAGCAAGCATATCCCCGTGGGCTCTGCATTTGCAGCCAGTCAATAGATAACCACGCAGAGGCAGCACTCTGCAGAGGAACTCCATCCGGGCCCCGGGTTCCACCTTGTCCCCACTACCTTCCGATACAGAAACAGCCTGATCGGCTGGGCACAGTGGCTCACGACTGTAATCCCAGCACTTTGGGAGGCTGAGGCAGGCAGATCACAAGGTCAGGAGATCGAGACCATCCTGGCTAACATGGTGAAACCCCATCTCTACTAAAAATACAAAAATTAGCCAGGCATGGTGGTGCATGCCTGTAATCCCAGCTACCCGGGAGGCTGAGGCAGGAGAATCGCTGAAGCCTGGGACAAGGAGGTTGCAGTGAGCCAAGATCACCCGACTGCACTGCAGCCTGGGCGACAGAGTAAGACTCTGTCTCAAAAAAAAGAAAGAAAGAAATGAGAAAGAGAGAGAGAGAGAGAGAGAGAGAAAGAGAGAGAGAGAGGGAAATAGAGAGAGAGAGAGAGAGATTGGTCTTCCTTCAGAAAGGCAAAGAGAGTCCCTGGGGAAGAATACACTGGAAGAGGTCCCTGGTAGCAGGGGCGGACGTGAACGAGAACTGAAGGAGCAACTTCGGTTTGGGAAATCTCAAGAAATCTTTCCCAATGCCCCTATCTGCCAGCTGTAGTGCCAGCCCACTGCCCAGGCATCAAAGCAGCAGAAGCGATGGGAGAAGACGACGCTCAGGTGAGTCTAGGACCCACCCCTCTCCATCTCACCACCCTGTGCCGTCCCTGCCTCCCCCTGGTCCACAGCAGCTCTACACATGGGCAGGCATGTCCTGCAGACGGGCAGCCGCCTGTTCCTTCCCTCTTGTCGCACCCCAGCTCGTGAGACCCCCACCCCTACAACACTCTTGCCTCTCTCTCTTCTCTGACCCTAGCTGGGGAAGTGACACTCACGGGCCCCACCTGCAGTATGCTGGGTCCCTGCTGGGCTACCTGCCCTAGCCCTGGGCTCCCTCCTCTGCTTCTGGAGGTGGGGGTGTGTTGATGTGTCAGCAGCCTTGCTAACCCCTGCTCCTCATCACACACCCGTGCTCACAGAACGATGCAGTCTGAACACTAGCACCTTTGAGTGGGGCTGATAACATCACCGCTAACTCACAGGGCTGTGGCAGGGCCCACGGGCCAGTGTGTGCAGAGCCTGGCACAGCCTCAGCACACAGGCTGCTCACTGAGCCCTCGCAATTGCCTCGTTATCCCCGCCCACCCCAATCCAGGACACACTGAGGGGGCAAAGCCATGTCAACAGCAAACAAAAAGCATTACCAGAAGACAAGGATGGAGGAGAAGGTGTTTTGCACCTATGTGGGTCCCAGGAAAATGGGAGGGGGGGAGATGCGGGTCAGAAAGTGCTGGGGGAGAAGAAGACAGGTCAGCGTGAGTTTCTCATTCTGATGGAGACGGAAGACATGAGAAAAGAGAAGGATTTCTGGAGAGTTTTGTAAACCCGTTTGTGGAAAGCTGGGGGAACTGGACATGCCCTGGGAGCTGGATAGGGTGTGTCCCATGTCGTCTGACCACCAAGCATGCCATACTGCCCGGATCCGCTGCTGGCCCAGAGGGCCCCATCCGTAGGGCAAGCAGGATGAGAACCAGCTGGCCACCAGGCTGGCTGCAGAACAGAAGGTCCCCGAGGGCAGGGCTCTTTGTTTGCTGTGATCCTTGCCATAACCCTGTGCTATTAATAGAACTGCCTAGCACACAGTAGATGCTAAATAAACATTTTCCAAATGAATGACTAAATATTCTGCCAACCAAGATGCAATGCAGCAGGCAGTGAAAGGCGAGTCTTGGCCTGGGCGTGGCCAGGGCGGGCTTCTCGGGATGGCTAGAGTCAGGGCTGGACGGGCCAGTGTTACTGCTATTAAGAGCTGTCTGTTCTCTGGCCACAGACTGCACCTTGCACCCTGGATGGCCAACCCTATGCCCAGTGAGTGCCCCGAATAATGAACTGTCCTCCAGAATCAGGTCCTGTTCCAACCAAGTCTCCCCCCACTCCCGCCAAAGCCACCTGCTTGCTCCTCTTTCCCTCCTCTGGTCTCCCTTCCCACCAACTCCTGCCACTCACGGCTCTTCTGCTGCTGGAGTGCTTCAGAGGCACCACATTACTGTGTCATGGGGGCCAGGAGCCTCCGATGGCTCTCTGTTACGCATGGCAGTCATAATGCCACAGAATCACCTGAGGGCTTGTTAAAACAGTTTCCAGCCAGGTGTGGTGGCTCATACCTGTAATCCCAGCACTTCAGAAGGCTGAAGCGGGCAGATCATCTGAAGTCAGGAGTTCGAGACCAGCCTGGCCAACATGGTGAAACCCTATCTCTACTAAAAAATACAAAAATTAGCCGGGCGTGGTGGTGGGCGCCTATAATCCCAGCTACTTGAGAGGCTGAGGCAGGAGATTCGCTTGAACCTGGGGATGGTGGTTGTGGCGACCTGAGATCACACCACTATACTCCAGCCTGGGCGAAAGAGCGAAACTCTGTCTCAAAAAAAAAAAAATTTCCTAGGCCCCACCCCTAGAGCTTCTGATTCTTGGCCAGAGAATGTGCATTTCTAACAAGTTCCCAAGTGACCACACTCTGAGAACCACTGACCTAGGAATTAATTGTGTTGAATGCTGGTGGTGTGGGCGTGGGGAGGGCCGTCTCTGAAGAGATACCAGTGCAGAGATGTGAACTGGGGAAGGATGGGAAGATGGTCGGGTTTTTATAGGACATCTTAAATTAGGCAGACTCATATTTAAATTCTAAGACTGGGCTAGAAGATGCAAATGACTACCGGCACGAGGCAGGCAACCTAAACGAGTAACGGGACAAGCAGTAAAGAGATGGAATCCGTAGTAATTAAAAACCTCCCAGTAAAGAAGAGTCCAGGTCCAGATGGCTTCATAGTGAAGCCTACCAAACATTTAAAGAAGAATTAACACCAGTCCCTCTCAAACTCTTCCAAAAATAGGAGAAGAGGAAACACTTTCTAACTCATCCTATGAGGCCAGCATTACCAAAGTGACACAAAGGAACCGCAGAAAACTACAGGCCAGTATCTTTATGGATAGAGTCAGAAATCCTCAACAAAATACCAGCAAACCAAATCCAACAACATACTGTCATATTCCACGACCAAGTGAGATTTATCCTAGGAATGCAAGCTTGGTTCAACACCAGAAAATCAATGTACTAGGCCGGGTGCAGTGGCTCACACCTGGAATCCCAGCACTTTGGGAGGCCAAGGCAGGAGGATCACCTGAGGTCAGGAGTTCCAGACCAGCCTGGCCAATATGGTGAAATCTCGTCTCTACTAAAAATATAAAAATTAGCAGGGCATGGTGGCACATGCCTGTAATCCAGCTACTCGGGAGGCTGAGGAGGAGAATCACTTGTACCTGGGGGCCAGAGGTCACAGTGACCCAAGATTGTGCCACTGCACTCCAGCCAGGGCGAAAGAGCAAAACTCCATCTCAAAAAAATAAGAAAATCAATACAGTATGTCACATTAACAGAACGAAGAAGAAAAAACACATGATTATCTCAATTGATAAAGAAAAACCACTTGACAAAATCTAATATCCTTTCCTGATATAAACACTCAGAAAACTAGGAATAAAAGGAAACTTCCTTGACATAAAGGGCATTTAAAAAGAAAGGGAAAAAAAGACATAGCTAACATCATACTCAATAGTGAAAAACTAAAAGCTTCCCCTGAAGATTAGGTAGCAACAAAACGAGGAAGCCCACTTTCACCACTACCATTCGGTGTACTAAAAGTTCTAGCCAGAACAAAGAAATAAAAAGTATCTACCATAAAAGAGAAACAGTAAAACGATCTCTATTTTCAGATGAGATGTTCCTACATAAAAAACCTCACAGATTTCACACACACACAAAACCTACTAGAGCTGATAAAAGGAAGTCTGCAAAATTGCAGAGTACAAAAATCAGCTGTTTCTATACACCAGCAATAAACAATCAGAAAAGGAAAATTAAGGTTTCACAAGATGGCACCGAAAGTGAAGAAGGAAGCTCCTGCCCCTCCTAAAGCCGAAGCCGAAGCCAAAGCGAAGGCTTTAAAGGCCAAGAAGGCAGTGTTGAAAGGTGTCCACCGTCACAAAAAGAAGAAGATCCACACATCCCCGACCTTCCGGCGGCCCAAGACACTGCGACTCCGGAGGCAGCCCAAATATCCTCGGAAGAGCGACGCCAGGAGAAACAAACTTGACCGCTATGCTGTTGTCAAGTTTCCGCTGACCACTGAGTCCGCCATGAAGAAGATAGGGGACAACAACACACTTGTGTTCACTGTGGATGTTAAAGCCAACGAGCACCAGATCAAACAGGCTGTGAGGAAGCTCTGTGACATGGATGTGGCCAAGGGCAACACCCTGATTCGGCCTGATGGGGAGAGGAAGGCATGGGTTCCACTGGCTCCTGATGACGATGCTTTGGATGTTGCCAACAAAATTGGGATCATCTCAACTGAGTCCAGCTGGCTAATTCTAAATATACGTATATCTTTTCACCATTAAAAAAGAAGGAAAATTAAGAAAACAATTCCTTTTTAAAATAGCATTAAGAAGAATAAAATACCTAGGAACAAATTTAACCAAGTAGCTTGTACACTGAGCACTAAGAAACATTACTGAAAGAAATTAAAGAAGACATAAATAAATGGAATGGCATCCCATGTTCATGGATTGGAAGATTTAATACTATTAAGATGGCAGTACCATTAAAAGTGATCTACATACCTAATGCAATCTCTTTCAGAATCCTAGCTGGCTTCTTAGTAGAAATTGAAAAGCTGATCCTAAATTTGATATGGAAATTCCATCCAGAATACTCAAAACCTTCTTAAAGAAGAAGGCCAAAGTTGGAGAACTCCTATTTCCCAATTTCAATACTTAAACTATAAAGCTACAGCAATCAAAACAGTGTGGTACGGGCATAAATATAGGCATATAAACCAACAGAGTAGAATTAAGAGTCCAGAGAAAAACCCACACGTCTATGGCCAACCGTTTTTGGACAGGATTGCCAAGACCAATCCCAGGGAAAGAATGGTCTTTTCAACAAGTAGAGTTGCAAGAAAACTGGATATCCATATGTGAAGAATTAAGTTAGTAGTCTTCTTTTTAATGTTATTAATTTTTGAGCAATCTCCATGCTGTTTCCTGTAGCAGCTGCATTTTACATTCCTACCAACAGTGTTTGAAGAGTTCCAGTTTCTCCACATCCTCACCAATGCTTGTTATCTTTTGTGGTTTTGATACCAGCCATCCTAACAGGTGTGAGGTGATATATCACTGTGGTTTTGATTTGCATTTCCCTGATGATTAATGATCCTCTCATATACCTGCTGACCACTTGTATGTCTCCTTAGGAGAAGAATCTATTCAAGTCTTCAGTACACGTTCTTTTTTTCTGGAAAGAGAGTCTTGCTCTGTCACCCAAGCTTGAGTGCAGTGGTGCAGTCTCAGCTCACTGCCTCATCCACCTCCCAGGTTCATGTGATTCTCCTGCCTCAGCCTCCCAAGCAGCTGGGATTATAGCCTGCCACCACACCTGGCTAATTTTTATATTTTTAGTAGAGACAAGGTTTCCCCATGCTGGCCAGGATGGTCTTGAATTCCTGACCTCAGGTGATCAGCCTACTTCAGCCTCTCAAAGTGCTGGGATTACAGGCTTGAGCCACTGCACCCAGCCCTTTAGTGCACTTCTTAAATCAGGTTAGGTTTTTTTAATATGGAGTTGTAGGAGTTCCCTATACATTTTAAAAATGGACCCCTTATCTGATATACGGTTTGCAAATATTTCCTCCCATTCTGGAGGCTGCCTTTTCACCCTGGTGGTTGTCTCCTTTGCTGTGCAGAAGCATAATTCTATTTCTATAAAATATCCAGGATGGGTAAATCTATAAAAACAGAAAACAGATTCATGATTGCCAGGGGCTTACAGGGAGAAGAAAGTGGGGAGTAACTGCTTAAAGGAGTTTTATTTGGAGATGATAAAAATATTTCGGAACTAGGCCAGGCATGGTGGTCCATGCCTGTAATCCCAGCATTTGGGAGGTCGAGATGGGCAGATCACTTGAGGTCAGGAGTTCGAGACCAGCCTGGCCAACATGGTGAAACCCAGTCTCTACTAAAAATGCAAAAATTAGCCAGGTGGCGGCGGTGGGCACCTGTAATCCCAGCTACTCGGGAGGCTGAAGCACGAGAATCGTTTGAACCCAGGAGGCGGAGGCTGCAGTGAGCCGAGATCGCGCCACCATACTCCAGCCTGGGTGACAGAGCAAGACTCTGTCTCAAATAAAAAAATAATAAAAGTTTGGAATTAGATAGAGGTGACAGTTGCACATCATGAAAGTCCTGAATGCCACTGAAATGTTCACTTTAAAATCATTGATTTTATGTTGTATAAACATCACCAATTTTTTAAAAAGTGACAAAGAGCATGAGGGTGAGACAGTGGTGAACTGAAGAGCATGTGACCATTCCAAAGGGGGCAGCCACTGCCCCTTATCTCTAGCCAAGCTGTCAGGCAGAAATCCAAGCTCAGTGTTACTCAAGTGTTCAAGATAAGCCAGAAATCCAATTTTTTGTGTGAGTTCTCCCAAATTTTTTTTTTTTTTTTTTGACACGGAGTCTCACTCTATCACCCAGGCTGGAATGCAGTGATGCGACCTTGGCTCACTTAAACCTCCCCTTCCTGGGTTCAAGCGATTCTTCTGCCTCAGCCTCCCAAGTAGCTAGGACTACAGGCATACACCACCATGCCCAGCTAATTTTTGTATTTTTAGTAGAGACAGGGTTTCACCATGTTGGCCAGGATGGTCTCGATCTCTTGACCTCATGATCCGCCTGCCTCAGCCTCACAAAGTGCTGGGATTACAGGTGTGAGCCACTGTGTCTGGCCAAGTTCTCCCAATTTTTATACATTGATGACAGAAAATTTTTAAAATCTCTGTGTGGGCCAGGCACAGTGGCTCACGCCTGTAATTCTAGCACTTTAGGAGGCCAAGGCAGGTGGATCATGACGTCAGGAGTTCAAGACCAGCCTGACCAATAAGGTGAAATCCCATCTCTACTAAAAATTAAAAAACTAGCTGGGCATGGTGGCGTGTACCTGTAGTCCCAGCTGCTCGGGAGGCTGAGGCAGGAGAATTGCTTGAACCCAGGAGGCAGAGGTTGCAGTGAGCCAAGGTCACACGACTGCACTCCAGCCTGGGCGACAAAGCAAGACTCCGTCTCAAAAAAAAAACTCTACGTGGACCAAACACAATCATTCTAATGAGCCAAATCAGCCCCCAAGTTTCAGCCCCAAACACAACTTTCAAGCGCTGCTGTGGAAGCCACCGAATGTCCCTGAGCTGGAAGATGAGAGGATACTAAGCATCGTTTTAGGACGTCCCAAGTTATCCTCTGCTGGGCACTGGTGACGTGCCAAGCAGGCACGAGGAGCTGAATCAGGCACTTTACAGATCCACTCCATAAGCCTCACAGGTACTGATGGAGGGAGGGCTAGACGGCTGGGGACTCAGACTAGTTAAGCAACCTGCCCAAAGTGAGTCCTGATTCAAATCCAGACCCGTCAAGGTTTGCCAGCTCAGCTTCTCACGTGCATATCTGATGGGGGCCTCAAACTTCCCAGGTTAGACCAAAACAGAACTCTCTTCATTCTTTCCCTCAAAAGCCTTCCTTCGTCCCAGCCAGTCTCCTCATCTCAGTGACACCCAGGACAAAGAGTCATCATTGATTTCTGGACCCCTCCTCCCCCACATCCAATCCTCTGGCAAGTCCATCATCACACAGTATCCCACATCTGACCACCTCTCATCGCCTCCACTGCACCCCCTCATCTCATGGCGCCTCAACTGGACAGCCACCTCGGGCCCCCAGCCTCCTTCGAAGCCCCTCTCGAATCAGTTCCCCATAGAACAGCCACAGGGTCTTTTGTTGGTGGTTTTTATTTGTTTTTGTTGGGTTTTTGTTGAGATGGAGTCTTGCTCTCTGTTGCCCAGTCTGGAGTGCAGTGGCACGATCTCAGTTCATTGCAGCCTCTGCCTCCTGGGTTCAAGGAATTCTCCTGCCTCAGCCTCCTGAGTAGCTGGGACTACAGGCGCACACCACCACACCCGGCTAATTTTTGTATTTTTAGTAGAGACGGGGTTTCACCATGTTGGCCAGGCTGGTCTCAGACTCCTGACCTCAGGTGATCCACCCGCCTCGGCCTCCCAAAGTGCTGGGATGACAGGCGTGAGCCACCGCGCCCGGCCCACAAGGTCTTTTTGAAAAATGAATCAAATGAGATCAGTGCCCAGCTTAAAACTCTCCACTATACCACTACCTGTACCCTGCCCAGGCCCAGAGAGGTTGGGCCATTTCTGACTGGTCACAAGGTCCCCGGTCTTTCCAGGGCATCCTGGAGCCCATGGTGGCACAGCCTGAGATGGGGGGAACTCCTTGGTCCAACCCTCCAAACGAGTGTCCTGTCCCTCCTCACGCTCATCCCTGAATTGTCACCCTCAGCTCCCCTAAAGAAAAAGACGGCACAGCCAAGGGAGGAGAAGAAACACGAGAAAACAGCCAGTCCCCGGCTGGCAGCAGCAGGTGAAAAGGAGGAGCCCACAGTCCCCACCTGGCCAAGTCCACCCGGGCCCCCCATGTTCACCAGGAGGGGCCACAGAGGGCCTGGCCAAGCTGGAAGAGGGTCAGCAGAGCCGCCAGGAACACTGCGGCTTGATAGAGAGGACCGCGGCTCACGCTCCCCACGGTGAACCTCCCACTAAGCACACTCTCAGGCTCGGTGACAGGACAGAGAGTCCCCAGAGCCACAGCCCAGAGAAGAGAGGGCGGGACCCGCAGTCTGGCCAGCTCCAAGCGTCCAAGCCAGGCGGAAGCCCAGCTGAGGAGTCCCTCCCTGTCTCAGCCTGGAAACTCCCACCTGTGCACAGCCTTTGGCTGGCAGTGGGTCCCCTCGGGCCCTGGCAGGGGGCCGAGGAGCCTTCCCAGAGGAGCACAGAGGTGAGTTCTCTCCAGCCCTGTGCCAGGACCCACCTTGAATCTCCAAGCTGGGGAGGAGAGGCCCAGGTGCTGAATCTGTCCCCTGCCCTCCACGTCACCCCCTCCCACAAAGCCCCCTCTGTCCCTGCTCTCAATTCCTCCTTCCCCTGAGTGAAGGGTGGCTTCCATGACCCGCGGCACGCAAACAGCCACTCGGGGCTCCCTGCCAGGTGACAATAGGAGATGCTCTGTTCCTCACCCCCTCCAGGCAGCAGGGCCTGGACTGGCCTACCTCCACGGCCCAGGGACACTCACCAAAAGGTACTTTAAGAAATCCATCTTCTGCCAGGGCCCATGTCCCGTGCGCCGGAGGCCTGCTGCCTGAGCACCGCCGCAGCTGCTCTACCACCACGGCGGCGACTGCTGCTGGTGACGTTGGACAACTTCCTTCAGATCAAACAAGGAACTACAGGACTTGGGTGTCCGCCCGAAGCTGTGAGTCCACACAGACTAGCACTGACCTTTGACCCCTCCTCTGCCGTGGGTGTTTTTCTGGGGAGCCCAGGGCCGACGGAGCTGCCACACGTCATACGTCATAAGGGCAAGGGGGTCCCTTCCAAGGAAGAGGCCGGCGCCAGCACATGAGTGGGCGCCCACTGGGGCCTAGGAAGCTAAAGGGGTGAGAAGCCTCCTCCCTCCACCCCTGCCCTGAATGAGTTCTCAACACAGCTGGCCTGTGAGGCTGGACAGAAGGCAGGGCTGGGACACAGGAAGCCAGCGACACTGTCGGCCCTGAAGGAGACCCCGTGTCTGGTGTGCTAGGAGACTCCAGCTGGCCCCACTTGGCGGGGGCCTCAGTTTTCCCTGATTTGAACTGGTAAGCCCTCTTTATGCAAGAAAAATAAAAACAAGTCAAAGAGAGCCCAGTGCCTGCATCTTTAGAGGCGTCCCCATGCACCTCACGGAGCCTAAAAGGTGTGAAGAAAGAGCTAAAAGAGGAAGTGGGCCAGGCACAGTGGCTCACACCTGTCATCCCAGCACTTTGGGAGGCCACGGCTGGCAGATCACCTAAGTTGTCAGGAGTTCACACCAGCCTGGCCAACATGGTGAAACCCCGTCTCTACTAAAAATACAAAACTTAGCTGGGCATGGTGGCAGGCACCTATAATCCCAGCTACTTGAGAGGCTGAGGCAGGAGAATCGCTTGAACCTGGGAGGTGGAGGTTGTAGTAAGCCGAGATTGCACCACTGCACTCCAGCCTGGGCGACAGAGCAGAACTCTGTCTCAAAAAAAAAAAAGTGGGGGCTTGTGGGGCTGGAAAGGGGTGTGCACAGGCACAGGGAACTGTTTTCTTTAAGGAACAGCCTGGATTTTGTTTGTTTTTTTTTTTTGAGACGGGGTTTTGCTCTTGCGGCCCAGGCTGGAATGCAATGGCGTGATCTCGGCTCACTACAACCTTCGCTTCCTGGATTCAAGCAATTCTCCTGCCTCAGCATCCCGAGCAGGTGGGATTACAGGCACCTGCCGCTGTGCCCAGCTAATATTTGTATTTTTAGTAGAGACAGGGTTTTACCATGGGAAATTACCTGGCAGTGTGCCTTCCAACTCAAAATTCTGACACACAAAACCATCTTGGAGAAGTGACATTGCCAAGCTCGTGGACCTCACTGTCCCTACTGAGCCCTTCTGTCCTTCCCTTGGCAAAAGGGACCCAGGAAAAGGCTCCTGCATCCTCAACATCCTCACAATAAAAATTAAAAATAAATAAAGCAAATGGCTGGGGGAGACACCCTGTGAGCTCAGAACCCAGAGGCACCCGGTGCTGTGGGGAAGGAGGAGCCAGCCCGGCTCAGCCAGGGCTCCCCTGGGTCTCACAGTCTCTTTTCAACACTAGTCACACGTCACACTCCATACCCAACCAGGGCCCTCAGTTCTGTTCCAGCTTTGGGAGGAAAGCAAGGTCCCCAGCGTGGAAGGAAAGGCATGAATGTTTTAATCCCTCAAAACAAGGCAGTGTGGTGTGGGAGAAAGAGCCCCAGACCTAGTGCGGGGCAGACAAGCTACTGCCTCCTGGCTCTGCTGCTGACAAGCTGCGTGGGCTGGTCACTCAGACTCTGAGCCTCAGTTTCCGGTTGTTTTTGTTTGTTTGTTTATTTGTTTTGAGACAGAGTCCCTCTCTATTGCCCAGGCTGGAGTGCAGTGGCACGGTCTCAGCTCACTGCAACCTCTACCACCCAGGTTCAAGCAATTTACATGCCTCAGTCTCCCGAGTAGCTGGGATTATCAGCACCTGCCACGAAGTCCAGGTAATTTTTGTATTTTTAATAGAGACAGGGTTTCACCATGTTGGCCAGGCTGGTCCCAAACTCCTGACCTCGGCCTCCCAAAGGTGCTGGGATGACAGGTGTGAGCCACCACACCCGGCCAAGCCTCAGTTTCTGTATCTATAAAATCGGAGAAATGTAACCATCTGCAAAGTGGCTATAGACTAGCACACCACATCCATACCGTGTCCAGTGTAAGGTGAGACATGAAATGTCCTCTGTCAGCAGCAACTGTGGCGACCATCGATCCTTCCTTCCAGCCCTGGCTGCGAGCTCACGCCCAGCTCCTGCCCAGCCTGCCGCCAGCACACAGCCCGCCTCCCTTCTCCAGCACAGCTCTATCCTGTGCTTGCTCCAGAACCCCACAGGCTCCCAAGGGAGAGCAGAGGCCAGGAAATATCTGCAGGGGCTGAGGAAGACACAGCTTATTCGAGACCAGGCAGAGAAGACCTTGGCACAGGTCCATCCCCAGGGGCTTGAAATGACACAGGAGGTCACGATGGGGGAGGAGAGGAGCTAACTCTACGATGGGAGCTGGGCCACCTCACTCATTTGGAAGATCTGTGTGCTAGAGGGACACCTAGCTGCAGAGAGGCCTGGCAATGTCCCTTCAAACTCAAAATTTTGACATACAAGACCACCTTGGAGAAGTGACATTGCCAAGCTCATGGACCTCACTGTCCCTACTGAGCCCTTCTCTCCTTCCCCTGGCAAAAGGGACCCAGGATAAGGCTCCTGCATCCTCAACATCCTTCCAGTCCCTCGTGCACCTGCTGCAGGCTTGACCCATCTCCACTCGTACTCAGAGCCCGTGAGTTTAGCACGCCCTGCCACGCCCATTCCTGCAGCCCTGGCCTCAGGACCATGGCATGCCCCAAGCTGGAAGGACATCCAGAACACTTCCGCGACCCCCTTGGCCACAGCATCCCGGGGCCCAGAAAACCTACCGTCCAAGCTCCTGCCTCTTTGCAGGAATGCATTCAGAAGAAGCAAGGAAGAAGAGAGATGGAGAAGCAGCTTACTGATCTCCTCCAGGCCAGGCGCTGGCTTGGAGCTGGAGACCCAAGGAAGATCACCCTCTGTCCCTCTCCTCCTTCCCACTCCACTCTATTTGCTTGACCCCTTTAGGTCTTAATTTGGAGATGACCTCCTCCAGGAAGCCCTCTTGGCATCTCCCCTCCTCCCTGTCCCGAGGTGGGCCTCCCATCCTACACATGCCCTATCCCATCGCTTATCTCTCAGCCTTATCACTTCTTGTTCGATTGTCTGCTTCCCCCATTTCACCTGCAATCCCAGCACCTGGTGCACACAGGTGCTCAGTAAATACCTGCTCAATGAATAACTGAATAAAGGAGCTGACTTCATCTAGTGACTAAGACCATCATAAAAACAAGAAATTACAACCCAGAAAACAAGGAGCAAGGAGTGCGGGTAAAGCCCACGCCTGCACGGGCGCACTGAGGAGTGGGCAACGGCCCTCCTGCTAGCAAGGGGGTCCAGGAGGACTTGCCAGAGAGTTATTCCTGCCATTTTGGAGAAAAAGTCATGGAGGAAAAAAGAAAGTGAAGTCCTGCATCTAAGGGTTAGGGTTAGGGTTAGGGTTAGGGTTAGCAGTACCAAGACTCCATATCAAAGCACAGGACCCATTCCTACCACCTCACATTTGATCCTCATGATAATCCATTTTGGGGCGGCGGGGGAGTAACTAAAGCTCAGAGAGGTTAACTCACCTGCTGAACGTCACACAGCCTGTTAATAGCAAAGCCAAGTGATATGAGTGAAACAGGTTCGAGGCAGGGAGGAAGGAGAGGAATACGGAGGAAACAGTGAGTGTTTGTCCAGAGGGCGCACAGGAGAGTCTGGCTGGCTGAGAAGGCCCACAGCCCCCAGCAGGGTCATGAGCAGACAGCAGCAGTGTGGCCACACTCTGACATCCTCTCCATGGCGAAGGGAGGGCCCAGGCCAGGAGAGGGAGTCCCAGAGACAACCCAGCAAAGAAGGCAGCATGAAGGCCAGCGAGACAAATAGCACTTATGAGGCAAAGCTGGCCTCCAGCCACTGGAGGTGGACAAAGGCAGAGGAGATGGCGGTCTGCGTGCATTTCCCATGTGAAATTAGCCTCCTGAGCTTCTGAATGAGACCTCTCTTCTCTCGAAACCAGAAACCCCACTATTAAGGAAGCCCAATAGTGGTCTTTCCGTTATAAAATACCCTGGCTGGAGCAAGCCCGCCAGATCAGCCGTGTTTCCTTCCTTGCTGGTGGTTTTTCACCAGCGGCTGCAGTCCGGGGAAGACAGCATAGGACCGAGAGTCAGACAGCCCAGCCTTCGAATCCCAGTCCGGCCACCGGCCAGCTGGGCGGCCTGGGGCCTCACTTGCCTCCTTTGTAACACTGGAGTAAAGATCCCCACCCTTCGGCACTTCCGAAGAGCAAATGCAATGACAAATGTGACGTACTTGACACACCGCAACGGCGACCGGCCAGCAAATGTCTGTGGGCTCTCCATCTACTGGCTGTATAGAATTAATTTCATGATGGGGCGCGGGGGGTGGTGACATTTATTGAGCTCTCACTATCTGTCAGCTGTCAGACCCTTGACTAAAGATGTTCTCTTTTTGTTTTTGTTTGTTTGTTGAGACGGAGTTTCACTCTTATAGCCCAGGCTGGAGTGCAGTGGCACAATCCCGGCTCACTGCAACCTCTGCTTCCCAAGTTCAAGCGATTCTCCTGCCTTAGCCTCCTGTGTAGCTGGGACCATAGGCACTCACCACCACACCCAGCTAATTTTTGTATTTTCAACAGAGACAAGGTTTCACCCTATTGGTCAGGCTGGTCTCGAACCCCTAATCTCAGGTGATCCACTTACCTTGGCCTCCCAAAGTGCTGGGATTACAGGTCTGAGCCACCACGCCTGGCCTGAATATGTTCTCTTATCTAAACCTCATGACCACCTGTGAGGCAGACTCTCATTACACCCACTCTGTAGTTAAGGAAACTGAGGCTGAGAGTTAAATATCTAGATGAAGAGGCGATGCAAACCTGTAGTCAGGCTCCAGGGTCCAAGTTTTGAGCCTCCACACTAGCAGGGCTTGGGTGTGTTGTTTAAATCAGCTGGTTGATACCGACAGAACAGGATGCCGAGAGTCCACATCCCACTCACCTTCCCTAAAGCTTTTCCGAAGCCCCTCAGTCAGAATTTCCACGGCCCTTGAGTTGGTTTTGCTAGGCATCATATCCTGTTTTACATGAACAGCTACAACTGATCTTTCTCTACATGGTACACCTTACAGGTAGAAACCATGTCTATACACACCAGAGTTGTGCTCTCATCAGATTTCATCAAATCTAAAAGGATATCCACTGTAAGGTCCACATGATTTTGTGTTCCACTAAGAAATTAAAACTGCTGCCAATTACAAATTACGGTATGCTATTGCTTACGAGATGCGTCCTGACTTCAGAGTTGTTAAATGAGACAGGGGAAAGTGTCTTAGAGGCGACAAAATAGAGTAGTAGACACTCAGTAATAATTTGTACTCAGTAATTATTTCTTGGGGTAACGGAAAGAACACTGAATTTGAAATCTCAGGACTCAGGTTTGTGTCTTACCAGCTGGCTAAAAGGAGTATTTCATTTTCTCCTCTGCACAGTGGGGAAATCATTCTTCTCTTCTGCAAGAACCAGAAGAGTTCAAGAAAGCGCTTTGTAAGGCCAGGCATGGTGGCTCATGCCTGTAATCCCAGCACTTTGGGAGGCCGAGGTGGGTGGGTCACCTGAGGTCAGGAGTTCAAGACCAGACTGGTCAATGTGGTGAAACCCTGTCTCTACCAAAAATACAAAAATTAGCCAAGCATGGTGGCATATGCCTGTAATCCCAGCTACTCAGGAGGCTGAGGCAGGAGAATCACTTGATCCCAGGAAGCGGAGGTTACAGTGACCCGAGATCGTGCCACTGCACTCCAGCAGGGTAACAGAGCGAGACTCTGTAAAAAAAAAAAAAAAAAAAAAAAAAAAGAGTCGGGGGTGGTAGCTCACGCCTATAATCCCAGCACACTTTGGGAGGCTGAGGCAGACAGATCACAAGATCAGGAGATTGAGACCATCCTGGCTAACAGGGTGAAACCCCGTCTCTACTAAAAATACAAAAATTAGCTGGGCGTGGTGGCGCGCGCCTATAATCCCAGCTACTCGGGAGGCTGAGGCAGGAGAATTATCTGAACCCAGGAGGCAGAGGTTGCAGTGAGCCGAGATCGTGTCACTGCACTCCTGCCTGGGCGACAGAGAAAGACTCCATCTCAAAAAAAAGTGCTTTGTAAACAGTCAAGCACTGTACCAACCTAAAGTACAAACAGGATCAAGATGACACACAGACGACAGGCACCCTCTGTGGTTGTGAGCGAAGCCTGGTGACCCTGTGGGTATTTGCAGAGGCTCTGTGAGAATGTGGCTGCCTTGGGGCACTCGGTCCCATTTTCCTGGGAAACAAAGGGGGTTCCTGCTTCCAAGACGCCCAGCACTGGTTAAGGTACAGGGCTTCTACACCAGACTCTCTCCCAGGCAGGCTTTGCAGCGTCAGCTGGCCAAGGTCCTGCTCCTGGTACAGTCTTCAACCTGAAACTTCCAGTCTTCCCCCAGAGTGGGGCTCAGCTTCAGGTCTAAGCCTCTTAGTTGGGGAACCGGATGAAAGCAGCTCTGGAAATCTCATCAGGTTCTTCAAGACCGACCTCGCCAGGTCTGTAACAGGGTGAAATAGAGGGTTAGGCATTCTAGGAGAGGCAACAGCCAGGCAAAGCTTGGAGGCAGGAAAGCACGCGGGGGCTGGTCTGGCACTGGTCTCCCCGGCAGCCACCGCTACGGCCCCCTCTTCTCCCTGTGTCTCTCTCTGAAGAATGGGAATAAAGAGCCCCCCAGGCTGAAAGGCTGGGAGAAAAGGGAGGTGCTGGCCTCCCAGAAGCTCTCTGCTTCTGTCCAAGCTTCCTAGTCCCTGGAAAATGCAAAGCACGGAGGGCTCCGCAATGTGTACCCTCTCCTCACTGGCGCTGGTGGGCAGGTGTCTGGCGGTGTCAGAGGCATGGCGGCCCCTCCCTCACTCCGCAGTGCTCTCTGCTCCCCAGGCAAGGTTCCTCTATAAACCGGCCTCTTTCCAACTCGCTCACACGTCCACATGGCTCCATTCCCTTCCACTCACCCTTCTCTCTTCCCGCCCTGCCCTGCCCACTGTCCCTCCCCTCCCCTGTCCCCTGTCCCCTGCGGGCTGGCTCGTGGAGAAGGGAAACCACAGCCATGCTGCCCTGCACGCTGGGACACGGGGCTTCCTCTCCTCCGCCAAGCAAGTGTTGAGAACCAGGCACTACAGACCCCCGTGCCATTCCCCTCTTCCTGCAATCCCGGCCTCAACCTGTGCCTGGAGGAAGAAACAGGCTGAAAAAAGCTTCCGGATTTGCCCATCCCAAGGGAACGCTTCACAGACCAGATGTGGAACCCGCACCCTGCCTGCGGTCCCTGCTCCGAAGCTGTCCCCTGCCCAATCTCCCCTTCCATCTCCCCCACCCCTCTGGACAGAGTCCAGCATCATCTCAGGGAACCGTGACCTCAGCGCCACAGAGTTGTATCGTCAAGTTGATGATACACTTGATGACACAACAAAGAACTACCCAAAACATTCAGTCACATTCACCCAACTAGTCCTGCCAATAACTTGGCTAGGACCCATAGCTCACTTCACGCATCTCCAAAATAAAGATTCTCTATCTGTTCTCACTGTCCAACCTACTCCCAGGCTGTGATAAGACTGAATCAAAACTTGCAACCCTGCTGCTCTCGTTGTGTTTAAAATAATAATAAATAGGCCGGGTACACTGGCTCACACCTGTAATCCCAACGCTTTGAGAGGCTGAGGCGGGCGGATCACAAGGTCAGGACTTCGAGACCAGCCTAGCCAGCATGGTGAAACCCCGTCTCTACTAAAAAAATACAAAAAAATCGCCAGGCATGGTGGTGCACACCTGCAATCCCAGCTACTCGGGAGACTGAGGCAGAAGAATTGCTTCAACCTGGGAGGCAGAGGTTGCAGTGAGCCGAGATCGTGCCACAGCACTCCAGTCTGGGAGACTGAGTAAGAGTCCATCTCAAAAAGTAAACAAAAATAATAATAAATAAATAAAAATAAATTTTAAAAATGCAACCCTGCAGAATTTCCAAAGCAAGAGGCATCACAGGCCGAGACACACACCACATACCGACGACCCTTCCTCCCCCTCCTCTCCCTGAGCTTCGGGTCCCACACTGGTTACAGGGTACGCAGTCGGCCACTCTCCGTCCTCCTCCACTGGGGCTGCAGTTGTCCCCCAGAGAGACCATGAGGGGTCCCGTCACCAGTAACGACCTGTGCTCTAGAGTTTGGCTGCTCCCGCACCCTCCTGCCTGGAGACCCCCAGCCACGCACCTTCTGCTTCAGCACAAAGGAGGAAAGCAACGTGCCCCAGCCCTCAGGCCCACATCGGCACTGCTGGGAACAGCAAAAGCAGGTTCAGAGACGAGCTGAACCCGAATTTCAATGATCTGGGCTCTTTCTGTTAACAGCCTCCTCCACCAGGCACAATGGATTACTGGCCTAGCGCAGAGCAGGTATTCATCGAATGTGCCGGACTGAGAACTGAATATAGCTATATATACATCTTTGTGCTGCTGGGTTTCGCTGAGTAATGAGCGGTGTCGGAAAAGAAGTCATGGGAAGCTGCGAACTTTGGGGGCGTGTGCTTCTGATGTGCCTGAGAGATGCCATCTCCATGACCCCAACTCAGCCCCGCCATCCCCTAAAAGACCCCACACTGCCCTTCCCCTCACTAGAGGGAGGAGGAAGGCTGAGAGGCGCCAGCCTCACTAGAAGGAGGAGGAAGGCGGAGCGGTTGCCAGCCTCACTTGCTGGGAGGTTCACTTCAGGCTGACCTGCAGGAAGAGGGGACGTCTGCAAATCACATGCTCTGTTCCTTTCCCATCTTCCAGCTGATGATTACTTAAAGAAGTGCTTCGGTCCCGAGTGACTCTAACAGTTAGTCCCCAAGCTCCAACAGCCTCATTATACAGGAACAACCACATGGGGACTGGAAGGGCAAACAGCTCTCCTCCCTATGAGCCCTATGTTAAATAACATCATGGCCCCACCCCCGTTTGCCAGCTGGGGCTGATGAACGGGGTGCTGGGGCAAACAGAGGCCCTCACGAGGTTGGGGAGGAGACAACAGGCTGTCCTTCCAGGGGCCGCCCCGCTGTGCTGGCTAGGGGAATCATTCAGCTGCAAATACATTCACACCAACGTGGGGGTCCCACAATACCCACCCCCAAACACACATCCAAAACACTTGATGATACAACAAAGAACCACCCAAAACACTCATAGTCACGTTCACCAACACACACACACATAAGAAACGCTCACTCATGGCAAACATACACGCCTAGTCCCCAGCCAGGTTTATGGGCCCAAAATGACCCATGAACCAGCTGCACCACGCCCTCCCACCATAAGCAGTTAAAGAGTCTCCTCTGTCACCCAGGCCAGAGTTCAAGGGCACGATCTCAGCTCACTGCAACCTCCACCTCCTGGATTCAAGCAATTCTCCTGCCTCAGCCTCCCAAGTAGCTGGGATAACAAGCATGCACCACCATGCCTAGCTAGTTTTTTATATTTTTAGTAAAGATGAAGCTTCACCATGGAGCCCAGGCTGGTCTCGAACTCCTGACCTCAGGTGATCCACCCGCCTCAGCCTCCCAAAGTGCTGGGATTACAAGCGTGAGCCACCGTGCCCAGCCCTTTTGTTTTGTTTTGTTATTTTCCTTGTTTCAGTTTTGTTTTGTGCAGTTTCTAATTTGCCTATCCCGTGGTCCCCCACTCAAAAGCACACAGACAACGCAAGAGTGAAGGAGGACAAGTCAGAGGCCTCAGCCTCTTCCTTACAATCCCACTGCTTTTCTACCAGAAGAGATCAATGCCTCTGTGCGGTGTTTGAAGCGGCACTCCCATGTGGCTCCAAGAGCTGGTACCACCTTGCAAGCCCTGGGCTGAAGCTGCAGCCCAGGCAAGGCCGAAACAGCGGATAAGCCTGCAAAGTAGGAAACCCGGGGTGACAGCAGAAGCCCCTGCCCCATGGGAGGAAGCTGCCACGTGCCCCACTCAGGCCTGGTCTAATGAGGTCTCCAGGGCACCCCCACAGTGAGGCTGGCTCTGGACGCAGGGCAGGGTCCCAGTTCCCGGCCACCTGACCCTCTGGGTCTACCCAGCGGGCACCGTGAGCAGCTGGTGGGCTTGTCACCCCTCCCCAGACCCCCAGCCCCAGCCATGGGCTCCCATCTGGTACTATTGGTATTGGCCACAAGGGGGCCTGGTGAGCCATCGTGGGAAGGTCTAGACGCACAGCCGGGGCAATCTGGGTTCCGTTCATCTCACAGCCAGCGATGGATGAGACTGAGGTGGGTGACGGCCAGGCAGACCCATCTAGAGAGAGCCCCAGGCCTCTTACAGTCCCAGACACCCTTCCAGGAGCCTTTCAGCGCCACACAGGGCAAGTGATATGCTGTGTCTTTGGCCACACAGCTCGTCAGAGGGAAGAGGGAGCAGGGACCCTGGGAGTGATGGGCCTGCTCATCGTGACCACGCCCTCCCAGGCCTGAAGGACAGGCCGTATCTGGAGAAGGGGGTCCACCAGTGATCTGGCTCAACCTGCAAGGCTGAGGCTGGGCACATGCTCTCAGGACCATCGCCCCCTGGAACTATCAGGCAGCATGGATGGGGACTGCCTCTGGAAAACAGGGTACCCAGGAAAGGACCCCACTGCATCCGTGGATGGGGGCGAGGCAGTCATGGGGTCTTCACTACCAGGGGCAGAACCTGGCCTTGAGCATGAAAGGCCTGCCCTACAGCAGGAGCAGAGGGGGTCTCAGTCTTCCTAGGGGGCAGCCCCCCGACCCGGCTCAGCTCTACGGAATCCTGCACAACTCGGGCGACAGGGTCTTTGTGCCTCCACTGGCTGATCAACCTGGCCCCATGGTTCCCCTGAAACTGCACTCGTCAAGGTCGCCAAGGACTTCCATGCTGCCAAATCCCACAAGAAGGTGTGCCCTCAAAAGTCCCTGGGAAGTGGCCAAGCGCAGTGGCTCACGCCTGGAATCCCAGCACTTTGGGAGGCTGAGGCGTGAACACCACGAGGTCAGGAGTTTGAGACCAGTCCGTACAACATGTTGAAAGCCCGTCTCTACTAAAAAGACAAAAATTAGCCAGGTGTGGTGGCGCATACCTGTAGTCCCAGCTACTCGGGAGGCTGAGGCAGGAGAATCGCTTGAACCTGGGAGGCGGAGGTTGCAGTGAGCCCAGTTCCCGCCACTGCATTCCAGCCTGAGCGACAGAGCCGGACTTCGTCTCAAAATAGAGAAAAAAAAGAATGCATGCCCTCATCCTGACTGCTCAGCACCACCACCTCCATCATCTGTAGTCTCTCCTCTGGGCCTTCTGGACCCTCCAGCTCTCCTGGTGTCACCTGAGCCCTCCCTGCAGGCTCCTCCTCCACATGACCCTGAGGTCAGGGCTCAGTGTAGCGCCTCCTCTCCTCTCTATACCATCCTCCCAAGCTGCCCACCCACTCTCATGAATTTAACACTGTCTCTACGCTGATTCTCCACATGAATGTCCCTGTGACCTCTCCTTGGAGCTCCAAATGAGCATCTCCAAATGCATGTTTAATTTCTCCACTTCTCACGAGGATCTCAAACTTGGCCTGTGTTCCCCGAACCTGCCCCTCCCCAGGCATCTCCATGTCAGAAAATGGGACTGGAACCTACCCATTGCTCAAGCCCCATCTAGGATGACTAAACCTCTAGATACCTCCTCCCTCAGCCCCACGTCCAGTCCATCGGCCCACCCCGCTGCCTCAACCCCCTCAGCACACCCTGAATGCACCGTTTCTCACCATGCTCACCGCCAACACCCCCAGGTCCAAGCTCCCTCCTTCACTTTTTGCCCAGACCCCGACAACAGTCTCCCGTCTCGTCTCTCTCTTCCACTTTTGCTGACGTGTAATCCATTCTCCACATGGCAGCCCGACGTGAATCACATCACTCTGCTGATGAAAATCTACACCCCGGTCCGGGAAGGTCCCCAGGCCTGGCACGTCGGCCCATGTCCAGCCTCCCCTGTGACACTACTGCAGCCAGGCAGGCCTCCTCTGCGCTCCACAAACGTGCAGGCTCTTCCCTGCCTGGGTGCCTCTGCACTTCCTACGTCCTATGTCCAGTCACACTCCTGGCCTTCATACGGCCATTCCTTCTCCATCTCCAGGGCTCAGCTTAATGTCACCTCCTCCAGGACTCCTCCCTGGCCCCCACAGAAAACCATTTCTCCCTGCCCTGGACACTGATATTGGTGAATACCACCCTTGAAACCCAGAGCATCAAAACATCCTCTGCTAAGACACTCATCAAAAGCTCAGTTGCTGGACTGTTTTCTGATCTGCTGACCGTCTCCCTCACTGGAAGGTAAGCTCCATGAGGACAGAAATCACATCTGCTGTTTCCACTGCTATACCCTCCGGCCCTAAAGCACACCCCAATCCACAGCAGGCACTCGATAAATATTTGCAAAGTGAATGAAGGGTGTTTGCTAGCACTCCCATGTGTAAGGTGCTTCTGGGCGGCACAGCAAACAATACTAACTCTTGCTAGAGGCATTCAGGGAAGGCTTCCTGGGGGAGGTGGCATTCAAGCTGTGTCTCGGAGTAAGCATGAGGAGGAGGAAGGGGAAGAAGCCTAAGCAATGGAAGAGGGCGAGCATGAGGCGCGTGTGGGGAAAATAACCTCACCTGCTCACCTGTGTTGATGTCAAATGATCCCTACCAGGAGTGACTTTACCAGGAACCATCTCACCAAGTGCCCCAGGAGATGCCCCAGGCAGACATGTGTGCACCTCCAGCAAAGAGGAGGCTGCCCTAACCTCTCTCACCCTCCTCTTAATAAATGTGGCCACCACAGAAACCTGGCTGGGCCAGTGGATTGCCAGATTCCAGCCACACTCTCCACAGGCCCTGCCCCTCCATAGGCAGACAGAAATCTGGAGGAGCTTCCCCAAAGGCCCCTGCCATTTTTGTTGTTGTTGTTGAGATGGAGTCTCACTCTGTCGCCCGGGCTGGAGTGCAGTGGCGCAATCACGGCTCACCGCAGCCTCAAACACCTGGGCTCCAGGGATCCTCCCACCTCAGTCTCCCAAGTAGTTGGGACTACAGGTGTGCACCTCCATGCATAGCTAGTTTTTGTTTTTTAGAGACAAGATCTTGCTATGTTGCCCAGGCTAGTCTTGAACTCCTGGCTTCAAATGATTCTCCTTCCCTGGCTTCCCAAAGTGCTAGGATTACAGGTGTGAGCCACTGAAGCCCGACAGCTCCCCACCCAGGAAGCTCCATCCAGCCCGTGAGTCCAGGCCAGCCCCAGGGTCTCTCGGGAGCTTGCCCAGAGCGATCGGGGTGATAGTCCGCATGAGGCTGAGGTTGTAACGGCCCACCCCTCCCCGTCCCTCACAACAGCTGATGACCAATTCCCAGAAGAGACCATCTGGGTCTTGGTGCAGGCTCCCACGTGCATCGAGCGAGGAGAATAAGAGATTATCGGTAGGCTGGAAGGCGCTGCCAGAGTGTTTGCCCGCCAGTGATATTGAATTTTAAACATGTGTGCCTGTTTATTTGCCCTGCCGGAGGCTCGCTGGCTGCCTGTAGCCAGGCAACGCTATCTGACCTGGGGGACCAGGAGTTGGACTTCCCGTGCCAGGCCAGTCACCTGGGGAGGGTTATCTACGGGCTGCTCGTCTGAGCAGAATGCAGTGCCTCCCTCCCCTCCCGCGCCTTCCCACCCTCACCCCCAGGTGACCCGAGACCCACAGCCTGTCAACCATGGACGGTCCAATCCGTCAGGACAAAACCCAGGGTGCCTTGGTCTCGGGAATGGAAGCAGTGGCGTGATTAGAACCGGATGGAGGCAGATTGCAGGATTAGGTGTCATTATCGACGTGGGAGACAGCTTTGCTGTTTCCGCCGGCCGCATGGAGAGCCAGCAGGCTGAAACGGCAGCAAGAAACTTTCAGGTTAGATGGGAGGAAGCTGACAATGTGTCAGTGGAAGCAGACAATGGCAGCTTCTTTCAAGTAAAATTGGGCAACTCCATATCTGAGCTGGGCAAAGCTTAACGTGTGTCTTTTTTCTTCCCCTCTCAAGGAGTGCTGACTTTTCTACCAGGATGGGGGAACCAGCAAGCAGCTGACGGAAGGTAACAAAACCAAGGTCATGGCTCCCCTAGGCTGGTCACTTGTGTGGTGTGTCCTTTTCCCTGTGGAAATGCTTAGGGGCCTATGCCCCGCCTGCCCTTCAGATCCCATGGACGTGGGATCAGGGCAAGGACATCTGATACTCTATCATGTCACGGGCTCGCAAAGCAGAGAAATCAGGCAGGGAAATAACTAGTCAGAGCCACGGAATCCCACAGATGGAAGACCAGCTATGTGGCGGCCCGCCAGCGTTTCCTCTAGGAAGCAGGTAGAGATGCCCATTTTACAGATGAGGACCCATGTCTGAACAAAACCCATGAAGGTGGGTCTTTGTGATAGGCCAAATAATGCCCCCAACACTCGCACCCAAAGACGCCCTTGTCCCAGTCCCCCCGAACCTGGGCATATGTGAGGTTACATGGCAAGGGGGCGTTTAGGTTGTGGCTAGAATTAAAGCTGCCAATCAGCTGCCCCTGAGATGGGAAGAGGAGCCTGGATGATCCAGGTCCACCCAGGGTAATCCAGAGCCTTTGTAATGAGAAGGACGCAGAAGAGGGGAATCAGAGAGACGGTGGTGTGAGAAGATTTGCTCCAGTGTGGCTGGCCTTGAAAACAGGTTTGGGGCCAGAATACACGTGGCCCTCTTGCAGCTGATAAGGCAAGAGGATAGATTGTCTCCTAGAGCCCATAGACGGAATGCAGCCCTAGCAATATCTGTTTTTTGTTGTTGTTTTTTTTTTTTTTTTTTGAGATGGAGTCTCGCTCTGTCACCCAGGCTGAAATGCAGTGGCGCCATCTCAGCTCACTGCAACCTCTGCCTCCCGGGTTCAAGCGATTCTCCTGCCTCAGCCTCCCAAGTAGCTGGAATCACAGGCGTGCACCACCATGCCCAACTAATTTTTGTATTTTCAGTAGAGACGGGGTTTCACCATGTTGGCCAGGCTGGTCTCAAACTGCTTACCTCAAGTGATCTGCTCAGCTTGGCCTCCCAAGGTGCTGGGATTACGGGCGTGAGCCACCTCGCCCAACCCCTGGCAATATCTTGATTTGATGCCAGTGAGACCCATTCCAGAACTACAAGATGATAGATTTGGGTTGTCTTAAGCCACTAAGGGTGCGGCCATTTGGGACAGCAGCCATGAGAAACTAACAGAAACCTCCCGACAGGTTCAAGTGCACGCTGGCTTGAGGAACTGTAACAGTCTACACCGTGCCTCTGAACTGCTGGCCTCGCTCCCAGCCTCAGAACTGCAGTGCTCTGCGGCACATACTCACCATGTACGGTGAGCTTTTTTGTTGTAACTGCCTGGAAGCTCTGAGCTGCTCCTCAAGAAAGCAAGTGCGCACTCCTGACTTCCACCAGGCCCAGGACCCACGCAGCAAGGAGAAGGGTGGCCAAATGGGTTGCAGAGACCATGCCATGTGGAGAGGACTTGGGCACTGCCCGTGGAGGTAGAGCTGTCCACACTGAGTCAGGCTGGCCCGAGGGCCTGGGACGCCTGGGCTTCCTGGTTGCCGCCTTCAAAAATAACACTAACCTCAGTTACCCCCTTCTCTGCTCTGACCAGGTTTTTTTTTTTTTTTCCAGTGAAAAATAAGTTTTATTGAGACCCCGCCCCGTGCAGCAAAATCTGTTCCTGGCATTAAGCTCCTTCTTCCTTTGCGATTCGGTCTTTCTTGAGTGATCCCATGAATGCCTTCTTCTCCTCCACGGTCTGGAAGCGGCATGGCCAAACTTCAAGGTGGGGTCAGTGAACTTAAGGTCAGTTTTCTCCAGAGCCCGCCACTGGGTCTGCACCAGCAAGGACTTGCGGAGGGTGAGCGCTCGCTGCTTGGTTCCCACCACACAGCCTTTCAGCATGACCAAGTCATTGGTCACTTCACCATAGGGGACAAAGCCACCCAGAGGGTTGATGCTCTTGTCACACAGGTCACAGTCGGTGGGGGTATTGTTCTTCATCAGCTGGCCGTCCTTGACAAGGTAGCCCTAGCCGATCTTACAGATCTTCTTGTCAATCTCAGCGTGGTGATGGTGGCCTTTCTGCCCAGTGCGTGCCACAGAGAAGGCCACACGGGCGGGATGCCATGCCCCAATACAGGCCACCTTGCGCAGGCCTCAGTGGGTCTTGCGGGGCGGCTTCTTGGCGTGCCAACGGCTGGTGACCCCTTTGTAGCCTTTGCCCTTGGTCACCCCCATGACATCAATCATCTCTTCCTGCCCAAACACTTGTTCACAGGTACCTGCTGCTCCAGCCTCTCGCGGGCCCAGTCCGGCTTCTTGGCCACGGTGCCTCCGCTCACCTGGATCTCCACCAGGTGGGCCTCCTTCTGGCGCAGAGGAAGCAGGCGCATCTGGGCGTGGGCAGTGACGCGGTGACTTGGCAGTACCTCTTCATGCTGCTGAAGTCCTGCTCCAGCTGCTTCCTGCCATCCTCATCCTGCCATTTCTTGCAGTACTTGGTGAAGGCCTTCCTCCTAGATTTATGCCAGTTCTTATGGAAACGCCTCTTACACTCATCACTGATGTGCTCAGCGAAGACGGTCTTGAAGGTCCGGAGGCCTCGAGGGGTTTCCACGTAGCCACAATGCCCACAACCACCATGGGTGGCGCCCCCACAATGGTGACAGCCTCCACCACCTCTTTCTTGCTCACCTTGGATCCTGGCCTGTTGACTTCCCACGTGATACGGAGTAGTGCCAGCCTTGTATCCTAGGAAGGCTGTGAGGTGGACTGGCTTGGAAGGGTCATCCTTGGGGAAGCTCTTCACCTTCTCACAATGCCTGCTGCTGCACTTCCGAGGCAGGAAGCCGAGGGACCCATGTCTGGGAGCAGAGAACTTTCTGTGACGCGTCTCACCGTCAATCCCGCCCATAGAGCTCTTTTTTTTTTTTTTTTTTTTTTCCGGAGACAGAGGCTCACTCTGTTGCCCAGGCTGGAGTGCAGCGGCACCATCTCAGCTCACCGCAACCTCTGCCTCCCGAGTTCAAACCATTCTCCTGCCCAGCCTCCCAAGTAGCTGGGATTATAGACACTCACCACCACATCCAGCTAATTTTTGTATTTTTAGCAGAGACAGGGTTTTGCCACGTTGGCCAGGGTGGTCTTGAACTCCTGACCTCAAGTGATCCACCTGCCTCAGCCTCCCAAAGTGCTGGGATTACAGGCATGAGCCACCATGCAGGCCTGAGCAGGTTTCTAACCTGGCCTGGCACCATGCTGACTGGACCCTCCCCAGGCTTTGCAGACCCACCTTCCTGCTCCCCAGATCTGACCAGGGCTGCTGGCCTGCTTTCTGCTTTTCCATTCTGGTGTTTGAAGGACTCACTCTGAGCTCCATGGCCAATCAACCCCCTCTTAGAGAAACAGCAGGGAGAGCATCCTCCAAGGAATTCCTGACCTTTTCAGCTTACCCTGGCAATGGTGTGGCTCAGTGTCCCCACCCAAATCTCAAACTGTAATCTCCACGTGTAGAGGGAAGGAGGTGACCGGATCATGGGGGCGGTTTTCCCCATGCTGTTCTGGTGACAGTGAGTCAGTTCTCATGAGATCTGATGGTTTTGGGTTTGGAAGCTCCTCCTTCTCTCTTCTCTCTCCTGCCACCTCATGAAGAAGGCACCTGCTTCTCCCCAACGATTGTAAGTTTCCTGAGGCCTCCCCAGCCATACAGAACCGTGAGTCAATTACACCTCTTTCTTTATGAATTCCCAGTCTCTGGAATTTCTTATATTTATACTGCTGTAAAGCATTTCTCTACAGCAGTGTGCAAATGGCTCATTTTACGTCACTTTCGGAGGAGGGTTTCTGTGGTTCTTGCCTCCTCAGAGCCATTATACCTTCAAAGAACAGAGATCACATCTTCCCAGTTCAACTAAGCATCACCAAGCATGAGCCTCAGCTCCTGCCTCCTGTCTCCCGCGGCCCAGCTCTCCAAACCCCAGAATTGATGACCGCAAAGGGGCACTCACATGTAGTCCTGAACCACATCTGGAATCCTCAGTGGGATGAGGCCAGGGCACCACTGGGGATCTAGCCCGATTCTCAGAATTCTCCTGATCCCTATGGCATCTCTGAGGTGAGATGCAATACTAGTCCCCTCCGAGCCTGGGCCACCCCCCAGGACTAGCCCCTGGAGAGGAAAGAACTCTAGAAAGAGCCACAGGTCATCTGACGAAGGTCTCAAACCCAATGCCTTTAGGGGACAGGGAGGATATAGGCTCCAAGACAAAATAGGACTGGGGAGGGGACATTCCCGCCAAAGAGTACTGAAATATTTTTTTAACATCATGTTGGCCTAATAAAACATGTTTGAGGACAAACTCAGCCCACCCCACCAATGTATGATCCTTGATGAAGCAAACTCAACTCCTCCACCGGCCCCCTCTCATTCCTGCTTACCCTCTCCACCTCCATTGCCACCGGCCTCTCTCCTCCATCTTCCCCCTTCCCTCCTTCCTTCCGTCTCCTTGCCTCTTCTCCCCTCCCCACCTCCTACTTCCTTCCCCCCAAATTCCTCCTCTACAGCAGATGACGCCGCTCGGCCATCCATTCCCCACTTGTGGTTTCCCGTTAGAGACAACCAGCCAGCACATCAACATCTAACGTTTCAGAAACCTCTCAGTCCTGCTGCCAAATCAAATCAGCTCAGCCATGTCATCTGCCAACAAACCCTATTCACTCCCAAGACAGGCTCTGCCTGATTCCCACACGTAACCGAACCCCGGCTGGGAACACTCCCTCCAGGCATCTGGAGGTGCAGACCCTGTTACGCAGCATGTTGTTCTGAGACAGCAGCTCCCCTCAAAAGGAGCACTCTCAGAGTTCACAGACCGCACCATCCTTCCTCCAAAATCACCTGGCTCTCATAGTCAAAGCAGGGAGCCAAACTCTATGTGAAAAGTTAAAATTATCTTTTTAAATCAATATCTCAGCCTGGCACAGTGGCTTACGCCTGTAATCCCAGCATTTTGGGAGGCTGAGGTGGGCAGATCACCTGAGGTCAGGAGTTCAAGACCAGCCTGGCCAACATGGCAGAACCCCATCTCTACTAAAAATACAAAAAATTAGCCAAGTGTGAGGGTGTGTGCCTGTAATCCTAGCTGCTCAGGAGGCTAAGGCAAGATAATTGCTTGAACCCGGGAGGCAGAGGTTGCAGTAAGCTGAGATCACTGCACTCCAGCCTGGGCGAAAGAGCGAGACTCCATCTCAAAAATAAATAAATAAATAAAATTAATATATCTACCCCAAAGGTTTGGTTCGTTTTGTCATAATCTTTTTCCTCACCGTTAGAGAACTCTTACAAAAATTAATCTCTCTGACAGAGAGGAAACATTTCTCTAAATTTCAGCAACTCCTCTGAGCCACTTATTTTTTTTTTTCATTAGTTAATGCCATGAAAATTGAATTTAATTCTTTTTATTACAAAGGAGCACAAACAGTGTGATCTCATTTACATTCGCCTCTATCTGTGTGTACGATGCCAAGATGTCTGGGTGCTTAGCGAACGGTAAGAATAGATATTTCCGGATGGTAGAATTATTATTAGGACATTACTCATTTTTTTATTTTCTCTGTACTTTACAATTGCTTTAACTTTATAATAAGCATATATCATTTTATTTAAAATTGTTTGGGCAATTTTTATTTGCTAGTTACTTGCATACACACAAAAAAAAATCTTGTAACAATTAGCTAAGAAAACAGCCAGGTGTATTGGCTCACGTTTGTAATTTTTTTTTTTTTTTTGAGATGGAGTCTCACACTGTCGCCCAGGCTGGAATGTAGTAGCTCTGTCTCGGCTCACTGCAACCTCTGCCTCCTGTGTTCAAGCAATTCTCCTACCTCAGCCTCCAGAGTAGCTGAGATTACAGGCACCCACCACCACACATGGCTAATTTTTTGTATTTTTAGTAGACACGGGGTTTCACCATGTT
>CAUYLG010028463.1:0-95461 GCA_963573385.1 Cacajao melanocephalus | reverse complement strand
TATATTGTTTTGTTTATTGTGCTTTCCACGCAAGAATTTCGTCTCTCTTAGACCAGGTAGTCATCTTTCTTTTGTATGCATCTTATTGACCCTTACTAAAAAAACTAAAACAATGTGACTATATTATTGTCATTATTTTTTTGAGACAGAGTCTTGCTCTGTCACCAGGAGCCAGGTAGGAGGGCAGTGTCATGATCTTGGCTCACAGCAACCTCCGCCTCCTGGGTTCAAGCAATTCTCCTGCCTCAGCTTCCCGAGTAGTTGGGACTACAGGCACACGCGCTACCACACCCAGCTAATTTTTGGATTTTAGTAGAGACAGGGTTTCACTCTGTTGGCCAGGATGGTCTCGATCTCTTGACTTCATGATCCTCCAGCCTCAGCCTCCCAAAGTGCTGGGATTACAGGCGTGAGCCACTGCACCCAGCTGACTATATCATTTTTTAAGAAATGCCAGATATAGGTAATGGGGATGGAGGCTGCAAACCTCATTGCCGTGTATGTACCTATGCAACAATACTGCATGTTCTTCACATGTACCCCAGAACATAAAATGCAAAAAAATATATATTAAAAAAAAAAAGAAAAAGAAATGCCTGAGACTGGCTACTTTATGAAGAAAAGTGGTTTAATTTGGCTTAAGGTTCTACAAGCTGTACAGGAAGCATGGCTGGGGAGGCCTCAGGAAGCTTGCAATCATCATGAAAGGCAAAGGAGAAGCAGACATGGCTTATATGGCAGGAGCAGAAGCAAGGGGCAGGTGGAAGTGCTATACACTTTTAAATGACCAGATCTCATGAGAATTCACTCACTATCACAAGAATAGCAACAAGGAGATGGTGCTAAATCATTCATAAGAAACTCACCCCTATGATCCAAATACCTCCCACCAGACCCTGCCTTCAACATTGGGCATTACAGTTCAACTTGAGATTTGGGTGGGGACACAGATTGAAACCATAGCAGAAACTTTGGTATCATGTGATAAAAGTGACCCTTAACCTGTGTGATTTTCCTCCTAAAACCCCATAACTCTTCACATTTCCTATAAAACTAAAATTATTCTAAAATTAAAAAGAAAATGAATGCAAAACAAAGGCAAGGTCAGACCTACAAAAATGGAAGAACTTGTTATCAGCAGTACCACAATATAAGCTGAAAGATGTCCTTTAGGCAGAATGAATTTAGATGATCATAAATTGTTATTACAGGTATAAATATGTAAGATTTTTATTATTTGGGCACCTTTAAAAGACAATTGACTTCTGGCTCCACTAAAATAGAACGTATCCATTCCTCTTGGGTCTCTTTCTTACAAGTAAAACATCCTGTACAGAACTCCTACTAGAAAGAAAAATAGCAAAACAAGCACGAAGCAATCAGTAGGAAGGAAAGAGCAAAGTACAGAAATCAATAAGATTGAAAACAAGAAAACCAAATAGAAAACCAATGGAACAAAAAAGCTTTTTGTTCTTAAAAAGATAGTCAATAAAACTTGGTTAACCTCTAGCAAGACTGACAAAGATTAAAAGAGAAAAGATAAATTATCATATCTGAAACAAAACAGGTGATATCACAGCAGATTCACCAAAAGGAAAATAAGAAAAACTATAGACAAACTTTTTAAATTTGACAACTTAGAGGAGATGAAGCAATTCCCTGAAAATCACAAACTAGAATTAATCAAGATGAAATAGACAACCTGAATCATCCTACAATCATTTTAAAAATTGAATTTGTAATTTATAAAGCTCCAAAAAAAAGAAATCTCCAAGCCCAGATGATTTCACTCAAGAATAATTCTACCAAGCATTTTTCTAAAATTAATAACAATTTAACACAATTTAACTCTTCCAAGAAAAAAGAGTAAGGAATACATTCCTCATTTTAGGATACCTCATTACCCTGATACCAGAACCAGAAAAAGACAGTACAAAAAAAGAAAATTATAGACTAATCTCTCTCATGAACTTAGATGCAAAAATCCTCAATAAAATGTTATCAAATCAATTTAGCAACATATAAAAAGAATTATAACACTAGGACTGAATGGGATTTAAGTATGCAAGGCCAGTTAAGCATTAAAAAAAAAAAACAATATAGTCTACCCTATCAGTGGGCTAAAAAAGAAAAACCGTATGATTATATCTATTAATACAGTAAAAGAATTTGATAAAATCCAACACCCATTTACGATAAAAACTCTCAGCAAACTAGAAATAGAGGGAAACTCCCTCGACTTCATAAAAGAATTTACAAAAATAACTTACAGCTAATATCATTGACTTAGTGGTGAAAGGTGCTCTCTCTAAAACTTGAAACAATGCAAGGATGTAGGCTCTTACCACATATATTCAACATAGTACTAGACATAGGAATAAGTCAAGAAAAAGAAATAAAAGGCATACAGGTTGGAAAGAAAGAAATAAAACTGCCCCTTTGCACATGATGTTTTTATCTACAGAGAGAATCCCAAAGAATCTACAAAAAAGATTGCTAGAAATAATACATGAGTTCAGCAAGATTGCAGGATACAGGTCAACACATAAAAATCAACTGCCTTGGCCAGGCACGGTGGCTCACGCCTATAATCCCAGCAGTTTGGGAGGCCGGGGCGGGTGGATCACGAGGTCAAGAGATAGAGACCATCCTGGTCAATATAGTGAAACCCCGTCTCTACTAAAAAAATATACAAAAATTAGCTGGGCATGGTGGCGCATGCCTGTACTCCCAGCTATTCGGGAGGCTGAGGCAGGAGAATCACTTGAACCCAGGAGGTGGAGGTTGCAGTGAGCCGAGATCATGCCATTGCACTCCAGCCTGGGTAGCAAGAGCAAAACTCCTTCTCAAAAAAAAAAAAAAAAATCAACTGCCTTTTTATATAGTAACAATAAATATATGGACACCAAAATTAAAAACAATACCACTTACAATCACGCCAAAGAAAACGTAATACTAAGTATAAACTTAACAAAACATGTATAGAACCGGTGTGCAGGAAAGACTAAAATGCTGACAAAAGAAACCAAATCAACACTGGAAGAGATATACCATGTGTTTATGGACTGGAAGACTCAACATAGTGAAGATGACAATTTTCCCCAAGTTGATTGATACATTTACTATAATTCCTATTAAAACCCAGCAAGTTTTTTGTAGATACAGACAAACTTATTTTAAAATTTATATGAAGAGTAACAGGTCCTAAATTTGTTAAAAACAATCTTGAAAAAGAAAAGAAAGTGGGAAGAAGCACTTTATCCTACTGTACAGCTATGATAATCAAGATAGTGTGGGCAACAGACATGTAGATGAGTGGAAAAGAGCAGAAAAATCCAAAAATAAACCATACAAATATGTTTGCCTGATTTTTGACCAAAGTCAAAAGTAATTCAATGGATGAAAAATAACCTTTACAGCAAATGGTGCTGGAGCAATTGGACATACATAGGCCAAAAAATGAACTGTGAATAAACTAAACTTCACAACTCATCCAAAAATTAACACAAAATGGATCATGAACTTAAAGACCAAACAAAGCTATAAAACTTTTAGAAAACAAGGAAAAAATATTTAGGATCTATGATGAATTAAACTAGAATGAGATATCATTACACACCTACCAGAATGGCTAAAATCGTGACAGCACCAAATGCTAGCAAGGACTTGGAAAAACTGGATCATTCATATACTGCTGGTAGAAAGACAACCGGGTAGAGCCACTCTGGAAAGCAGTTTTCAGTTTTTATAAAACTAAACATGTGGCCAGGTGTGGTGGCTCAAGCCTGTAATCTCAGCACTTTGGGAGGCTGAGGTGGGTGGAGCCTGAGGTTAAGAGTTCAAGACCAGCCTGGCCAACATGGTGAAACCCCATCTCTGCTAAAAATAGCCGGGCATGGTGACCCATGCCTGTAACCCCAGCTACTCGGGAGACTGAGGCAAGAGAATACCTTGAACCCAGGAGGCAGAGGTTGCAGTGAGTTGAAATCATGCCACTGCACTCCAGCCTGGGTGGCAGAGTGAGACTCCATCTCAAAAAGAAAAAAAAAATCTAAACCTGCAACTTCCATGTGGCCCAGCAATTGCACACTTGGGCATTTATCCCAGAAAAACAAAACCTCACGTTCACACAAAAACATATATCCAAATAAATGTTCACAGCAGCATTATGTATAATAACATTCTTTTCACAAAAACTGGAATGACCCAGATGTCCTTCAGCAGAAGAATAATGATCCATCTGTCCCATGGAATATTACTCAGCAAGACAAAGGAACCAACTATTGATACACGCTACACAATGACTTAAATGAATTTCCAGGGAATTATGCTATGTAACGAAAGCCCAGCTCCTGAAGGTTATATACTGCATAAGTCCATTTATGTAACATACTTGCAATGACAAAATTTTACCAATGGAGAACACATTCATAGTTTTAAGGTTGGAGGTGGAGAGATGGAGGTAGGTGTGGCTATAAAAGGGAACAGGATAGATACTGGTGGTGATGGAGATGTCCTGTGTGTTAAATCAAGTTTAGCTGTTTAGCCTAAATCTACCTCCTTAAATATTTTAAGTCCAGCGTAAGGGTTTCTCTGTACATCGTGCACTATAACCTAAATGGAGTTGTAAACAGACGGTAGCCTACTCTTGTGCAAATTACCAAGTTTGGGCCAATCAAAGGTGTTCAACTGTTCAAACCATGTTCAAATAAGGCAAAGGCTGAACCGTAACCAATCTGGCTGTTTCTGTACCTCGCTTCCATTTTCTGTACCTCACTTTCCTTCTTCTGACTATAAATCTTCTTCCACCACGTGGCTTCAGTGGAGTCTCTGAGTCTACTCTGCCTCTGGAGACTGCCCAATTTGCAAATCATCTTTGCTCAGTTAAACTCTGTTAAATTTAATCCAGCTAAAGTTTTTCTTTTAACATGTGTTTTGATTGCATCAATGTCAATATCTTTGATGTGATATTCTCTTACAGTTTTGCAAGATGCTCCCATTGAGGAAAATTGGGTAAATGGTATAAGGTATCTCTCTGTATTATTTCTTACAATTGTGTATTAACCTGTAATTATCTCAAAATAAAAAGTTTAACTTAAATTAAAAATAGATAATAGGCCAAAATGTAAAACCTAAAACTATACAACTTCCAAAAAGGAAACAGAAGAAAATCTTGTGATCTTGTCTCTTAGTCTATTCAGTATTAAAAAGTACCATAAAATGACTTATAAATAGCAGAAACTTATTTCTCACAGTTCTGGAGCCTGGAAAGTCCAAGATCAAAGTGTTAGCAGATTTGGTGTCTTGTGAGGGCCCACTTCCTAAACAACCATCTTTCCACTGTGACCTCACAAGTAGGAAGGGGTGAGGGATCTCTCTGGTGTTTCTTTCAAAAGGGCATTAATCCTATTTATGAGGGCTCCACCCCATGACCTAATCACCTCCCAAAGGCCCCACCTCCTAACACCACCACTTTAACAGTTAGAATTTCAACATGTGAATTCAGAATAAACATAAACATTCAGTCTACTGCACCTTGAATTAGGCAAACATTTGTAAACTTGGGCAGTAAAAAGTGCAATCCATAAAATAACATATACATTGAACTTCATCAAAAATAAAACTTCAGTTTCAAGCCACTATTAATAGAATGAAAGACAAGCCACAAACTGGGAGAAAAACTGCACAAAGCATATATGTGATAGAGGACTTGTATCCAGAAATATGTATGTATGCATGTGTATACACATATTTAAAAATCCCCAAACTCTCAAAACTCAATCAGAAAACAAGCAGCCTAATTTTTTTTAATGAGCAAAAGACTTAGACACTTTAAAGATGATATACATGAAATCTACATAAAAGATGCACAATTTCATTAGAGAATTGCAACTTAGACCCACAGTGAGAAACCACTACCTATTAGAACGGCTGGGACATACCAAGGACGAACCATACCAAGTATTGCCAAGCACAGGAGAGAACGAGAACTCTCACAAGTAGGAAGGGGAAATGGAAAATGGTACAACTACTCTGGAAAAAGTCTGGCAGTTTCCTCAAAAGTTAAACATATGCCTACTATGTGATCAACTATTCTGCTTCTAGATTTTTACCAAAAAGAAAAGTATGTCTCTGTAAAAGACTCATAATATTTACAGCAGCTTTATTTGTAAACCCCCAATTTGGGAACAGCCTAAGTGTTCAACAACACATAAATGAATAAACAAATTGTGGTGTATCCATAGAAGAGAAGACCTCTCAGCAATAGAAGCAAATGAATTACTGACATACACAAACACACCAGTGAAGTTTAAAATAATTACACTGAGTGAAAGAAGCAAAAGGACGCCATGCCATATGATTCCATTTATATAAAACCCTATTAAACACAAACTAATCTACAGCAACAGAAAGTAGATACATGGTTATTGGTGGGGGTATGGGAGCAGGGAGGGACTGAAGGAAGGGGTTCAAAGGGGCATTAGGAAACTTTTTTGTTTTTTGAGACAGAGTCATGTCCTGTTGCCAGGCTGGAGTGCAGTGGCGCAATCTCGGCTCACTGAAACCTCCTCCTCAAGCTATCCTTCTGCCTCAGCCTCCTGAGTAGCTAGGACTACAGGTACATGCCACCACACCCAGATAATTTTTTGTATTTTTAGTAGAGAAGGGGTTTCACCGTATTGGCCAGGATGGTCTCGATCTCCTGACCTCGTGATCCACTCATCTTGGCCTCTCAAAGTTCTGGGATTACAGGAGTGAGCTACAGCACCTGGCTGGAAACTTCCGGAAGCAGTGAATTTGTTGTGATTTTAAGGGTGTGTGTGTATATACATACATGCATATATACACATACATATATATACACATATGCTAGATGTCAAATTATATACTTTTAATGTGGATAATTTTTATGTCAATTATAACACAAGAAAGCTGCTTAGAAAGGAAAATGGTGATAAACACTTGCCAGTTTTTATTTCTGATGTGATAAATACTGATAAATACCCTCAAAAGAAAGCTCTTAGGAGTCCTCAATTTTAAGAATAAAAAGGGTCTTCAAACTGAAAAGTTTGAGAACTGCTGCCGTGGGGGATAGAGACGCTGTCTTTTCATTTTTCTTGGCATCAGCAGCACCCAACCCAGCACTGAGTGCACAGCAGGTCTGCAGTGGACGCCTGCAGTGTGACTGGATGGAAGCACCCTGCAGTTCAATCATTCTTTCTGCTTCCCTGGCTGGGGAAGCATTTCTGAAGAGGGGAGGACCCTCTTCTCTTAAAGAGGGGATACTCTTTGAAGCTATTTGTCCTGAGTTCCAGCCCTCCTGGAGGACAAACTGTGGCTCGGTTTCAGGAAAATTATCCTCACTGCCTCTTCAGGACAGACGGACTCTGCCACAGCAAAGCCAGATCCCCTGGGCAGGCCAACACAAGGGTGCCATATGCTGGCTGTGGAGGTCTTAAGGAAGATCGAGACCCCGAAAGAAAGGATGCCTGAGCAAAATATCCCATGGCCTGGAGCCTTGAGGCATTCCAAGTGTCCTCTCCGACCTCTTTGGGAGAGCAGCTCATCTTGGCGTCCCCTCAAACAGGGCCCAGCTCCTGAGCAGAAGGTTCCAGGGCTGAGACTTGCCTGGCCCAAGAAAAACAGGCAGGAGCAGTAGGCGGGTTGCCTCAGATTGTAAAGTGCTCCCAGATAAGCAGGCACCTAACAAAGAGGGCCTTATGCTCCACCAGGGCCACAGTCTTTGACATTCACTGCTTTTGTACAGGCTAAAAACAGGTTGGGCACTAGAAGCCTCTATGATTACTACAAGATCATGTCCTTTAAACTAAGCAGCTTCTGGGCCACAGATTTGGATGGCAAATTGTCTGCTCTGAGTGAACTCGTAAGCCTGGGAGAAGAAAGACAAGAGAGACAGAGAACCCTACTTCATGTCCCCGTCGCTTTTCCAGATTGTATCACCATATGTCTGTCTTAAAACCTGGAGAACATCCATAAGTGGTAAGCCCCTGTGCTCCTGATTTCCTAAAGCCCCAGATTTGTGGACTCTGCAGCCCAGAGCACCTGATCTACCCCAACTCCCCAGCAGGCAGCACCCCACAGCTGTCTAGGCTCAGTGAGTGCTTCCTGGCACATATTCACACTGGACCTTTGAGCTGTGGTAATGGTACCTTCAATGGGGCCTAGGGGCTTAAGCCAGCCCATCCAGCCTTCTCCAGGAGAAAGGAGGGTCCACAGGAAGGGTGATTTGGCTTCATGGAAACTCATTGTACCTGTACCCAGGATAATAGTCAGAAAAAGAAAAGCAAAAGCAAGTCAAGCTGTGAACACAGGTCTCTCTTCCCCTGCAGATCCAGCTATACTTCCCCTTGACTCAGATGCCAGCTGGCGGCTGAGAGGCTAGTGGACAAACACTTGCCAAGGAGACGGAGAAGAAATGCCAGGGTCCCAGGTTCAGGAGGAAGGACTGAGGTGAAGGGAGAGGGTGGTGAGAGTGAAAAAAGCAGACAAAGAAAACGAGACCAGCAAGTTACCCAGGGGAAAGTGACCTTGCTATAGGGCCATGGTTCCCACAGTGTGCTCTCAGACAAGCAGCAGCAGCACCTGGACACTTGTTAGACATGTACGTCTTCGGACCTCAATGCAGACCTGCTGAATCAGAGTCAGGATGGGCCAGGACATGGGCAATGCTCTCCCTACCCTATCAATGGTTTTGCCTGTGCAGATTTAAAACCCCAAACAGTAACACCTGAGTCTCACCCCAGCGATTCCGAGTTGATTGATTGGATTGGTCTGGGGTACAGCCTGGGCATCAGAATTTCAAGCCTGGTAAAGTGACAGGTATCTGGGAAGCTTCTGAAAAGTACTATTGCTGAGCCCTCCCCTGAGACAAGGAATCAGAAGCTTCAGGAGGCACCGAGCATTTCCAGTTCTAGAAAGTATCTTCCACCCATGTGATTCCAAGGTACTCAGTGGTTTTGCAAACCTTTGGAATTTGTTCCCTAGATTGGTTCTTCCCAGCCTTGCCAAACAGGCCCGAGCTTGTAACAGAGCCCTTGGACCCACTCAACCAACAAGACATTCATTCAATGATCAACAAATGTCATCTTTCATGCCTACTGTGTCCCACGCACAGACCTCTTTAAAAATACAAAAATAAGCCATATAAATCTGTAAGTTGCCCACATTCTATCATGAAAGCATGTGGGGATGCAGAAAATAAGAAAGAGAAGAAAGAGGGATGGATACGGAAGAATTAGAGAGGTAACTTCTTTTTCAATACATGGGGAAAATAAAATGAGTCATTCAGGAATCTCTTTGGAAATACCCAGAAAGGCCTGCCCACAAGAATAATAAGTGTGTTTCCCTTCCCACGCCACCCCTACCCCACATATTCCTGGGGAGGTTAAACAAACAATTTGTTTTGTCTTTTGAAAAGGGGTGTAGAAATCCATCACCAGGGGAAAAAACATTAAGTAGCAGTAAGCCAGCTGAGATGCTTCCAATAAAGATAGAGGCCAGAAACAGAGAAGACAGGGATCGAGATCAGGGTGATGATAGAGATGAACCTGTGAGTAACCTGCCAACTCCAGCTGCCGAGGCCAGCAGGGTGAGGCCCGAGAAGCAAGCAGCCACTGCCAGTACAGAACTCGCTCCTTGAACCACACTGGAAGCACTGTTCTGGACGGAGTCCTAGGCCCACACCAGCCTAATAAATAGGGGTATTGTAATTACTTGTTTACGTGTTACTCTCCTCCATTAGACCATGGGCTCCTGCGGAGCTGGGACTACTGTCTTCTAGCCCCTGGCTCCTAGCGTCTGGCACAGATCACCTGGCAGGAACCACCTGGCAAGGGAATCTCCAAGACACTTTCTGAGGCCCTGAGTAAATAGCCTATTCTTTAGAGGGGATTGAGAAGGTTACATAAAATCCTGGCTAAGTTAACATGCACCCGGATGGCAGAGGTGGCACAGGGAACATCATTATCTGAAAGACCAGCGTGGCTCTATGACCTGTGTGGTCCATCCAGAAACTCAGAATGTGGCCTTATTTGGAAGTAGAGTCTTTGCGGAGGTAATTAAGGATCAAGATGAGATCCTACTGGATTAGGGTACATCCCAAAGCCAATAAGCCTGTCCTTACGAGAGAGGACACCAGAGACACAGAGAGAGGCCATGCAAAGTCAGAGGCACTGGAACTGAGGCTGCCACAAGCCAAGAAACACCTGGAGCCTGCAGAAGCTCAAAGAGGCCGGGAAGCATTCTTCCCTAGAGCCTTCGGAGGAGCATGGCTCTGCCGACACCTTGACTTCAGACTTCCAGCCTCTGGAATTGTGCGAGAATAAATGTTTGTTTTTCAAAGCCAAGTTTGAAGCAATCTGTTCTGGAAGCCCTTGGAAATGAATACAAGTTGGACATGCGTTTGGAGTTCAGTCCCCACAACCATCCTGAGAGGCAGGTAGTAATACACATAACTTACAGACGAGGGCAGGGGAGCTGAGAATAGCCAAGGATATCACTCAAGTTGACAACACCAAGAACAGAAATCAAAGAGTCATTGCTTTCTGGCCGTCATGGTAAACAGTTCCAAACAAAGGAAAAAGGAACATTGCAATGCAGCAGGGATGGATGGATGGGCCACAGCCTAGAGGTGAGAGCGCTGAGACACCTGCCCTGATGATGGCACAGCACTGACCTCTCTAAGCCAGGCAGCGCCGCAGACATGTTTCTGGGGGAATGCCATCCAAGCCATTTCTGCAGGACTCCAGTGTTTATAAGGAAAGCCTCACCTTTTCAACTGCAAAGACCTGGAGAGACAGGACGCATCATCAAAAGGCACACATAAAAGGGAGAGACACATGTGCTAACCATAATGTGCTATTTCTACTTAGAGAAAAAGAAAGAGTCCACATTTTTCTAGAGTAAATGCCTCATGATTCTGTTTCAAGATGATAGTAAAAAGCTTCTTGGATCTGACACAAGCATGTTAAGATCTTAAGAAGGCAAGAACATAATAAGGGAGACTTTTTAAAAAACCTATTCATTCTTGTTCCTGTTGGCACATCTTTGAAGAGTATTTAAAGTGGCCAGAGCACTGGAGAATACAATCTTCCATATTTGGAATTCCTCTTTTTCTCCCACACCATAGAAAATATTAAAAGTATAAGTGACATACCCATTTGCCTCCTAAGTTATCGAAAGATTTTAAAGCTCCTGAAACATAATGGATGAAAAAGACAAAATAATCCCAGTTGTCAAAGACTCTGCTTCTTTGCCTCCCCATGAGAATCCTCCACTTCATGTTGAGAATGCAATGGGTGGTGGAACAATTGTACTGGTCACGTTAAATCTCATCTCATTAGTATAGGCAACCATGAAAGACTTACTTTTAAATAGTTAAATTGTAACTCTGCACATTCTGGACATTCCTTTCCCCATCATCCCTCAGTTTGTGCTAAAGCTTGCCTCTTCTATGAAGCCTTCCTGGGATGGGGGAGCATTAGGACCATCGTGGAACAGGAGAAAGAGCAAGGCTTTAGAAGATGGGTTACCAGATTTAACAAACACACAGGATGCCCAGTTAAATTTGAATTCTATATATGCAACAAATAATTTTGTTTTCTTTTTAGAGACAGAGTCTCACTCTATCACCCAGGCTGGAGTGCAGTGTTACAATCATAGCTCGCTGCAGCCTTGAACTCCTGGCCTTAAATGATCCTCCCAATCCAGCCTCCCAAGTAGCTAGGATTACAACAAATAATTTTTTTAAGTATAAGTATGTTCTAAATAATGCTTGGTATATACATATGCTTAATATACATATATTTGTTGTTTGAAATTCATATTTAAGTGGGTATTCTGTACTTTTATTTGCTAAATCTCGCAACCCTGGTTGGGAGGCAGCCAGGCCTGGACTTGCATGCCAATTCTACTACTAATTAGCTGTGCATACTTGGGCAGGTTAGCAAACCTCTCTGAAAGTCAGTCTCCCTTGCTGTATAATGTGGACAACTCCGTACCACCTACAGAGCAATGCCCTAATCAACAAAACAGCTGCAAGGGTCTCCATAATCAGTCCTCCCAGCAGCATTAGTTGCCACCAAATTCTTTATGCTACGGCAGTTACAAAATGCTGATCGATTGCTGATCGATTCCCTCACGCACCATGCTCTTTCTTCCCTCTATGCTTCTGTTCACGTGGTTACATTTGCCTAGAATATTTCTACCCACAGCATATGCACACCCACACACACACACACCCAGTCAAACACAAACACAGAGTCACCTACATTACCACCCTTTGCTGGGCTAACCTCTGTCAGTCCTTTAAGACCTGGCTCTGGCATCAGTTCCTCCAGAAGCCTCCCCTAACTTCACTCTTCCACCCACTTACCTAGAAGTTTGGAGATCAGCTCCACACTCCTCCATAATTCCTGTGCTCAACACATTACTTTATAGTTGATTCTTCTCTTTAGGAGTCTGCATTCCCCACTGGGCCATGGACTTCTTCGTCCTGCTCATCTATTTATCCTCAGCACAGTGTTTGGTACATAGTGAGTTCCCTTTACTTCACCCAAAATCAGCAATCCTGGGCAGGAAACCTCAGTGATGAGTCCCCAAACCCATGAAACCACTCCAGGAATCTCTGCTGTCATAGACAGGTGCTCAGCTTTCAGGTGATAGAAATGCTCATTCTACTTTACACATTTCCTCACTTTTCTCATGGCCCCAGGCAGCTGCACAGGTCACAGGACTTCAAAGCCACCTAATTCCACTTTCCATTCTGCCCAGTGTGCTACATGAAGTGCCATTCACTTGACATCTACATAATTTGATCTCCTGCTTCTACCCTAAGAGTTTTCACTGGAAAATCTCTGCACCTGCCTGTTTCAACATCCTCTAGGCTATTCTTGACACGAAACATCTTGATCAACAGTTTCAAGTTCAAGAAAAGGCTCAAGGGATGTGAGGGTGATCTCACTGCAACATCTGTCACTCTAAGGATTGCCAGGGTTGATTTGGCCCATCTGACTGTCTAGGCGGGTGTCCCCTTCCTCCCTCACTGCTCCATATGCATCCCTCCTGAAGCTGTGTGCTCAGTCAAAGAGGACGATCATCCCTGATAGAGGACCAGTCTTCAGTCAAGGGTATATGAGTAGCTGCACTCCCCTGCTAGAACCTACAATCAAGCTCTCAAGAAAAGGCTCAGGTATGGCCAGGCACAGTGGCTCATGCCTGTAATCCCAGCACTTTGGGAGACCGAGGCACGTGGATCACCTGAGGCCAGGAGTTCGAGACCAGCCTGGCCAACATGGTGAAACCCCGTCTCTACTAAAAATACAAAAATTAGCCAAGCATGGTGGCAGGGGCCTGTAATCCCAGCTACTGAGGCAGGAGAATTGCTTGAACCCAGAAGGCAGAGGTTGCAGTGAGCCAAGGTTGCACCATTGCGCTCCAGCCTGGGCAACAAAAACAAAACTCCATCGAAAGAAAAGAAATGAAACGAAAAGAAAAGAAAAGAAAAGAAAAAGAAGGAAGGAAGAAAGGAAAGAAGGAAAGAAAGAAAATAAAGAAAAAAGAAAAAGAAAAGGCTTAGGTATAAGTGCAGTGGCTAAAGGCCAGGGGGTGAGAGCTTTTGCTTGCCAGCTGCTGCTACTCAACCAGAAGCCCCACCTCCCAGAGGCAGCAAACAAGCAAAACCAAACCTCACAGGTAAGGACCAGGAGAGGAAAGCAATAGGAAAAAACTTCATGGTGTAAGATAAAGAGTAAAATTAAATGGGCACAGTCAACAGGGAATCAGAATAAACCTCTGACCACAGCCCAGCTCTGCCCCAACCATCCTGAGCTGAGCTTGAGAAGCGACCCACAGCCCACGCACATAGGGGAAGCACTTGTTCTATTAGTCTGTTCTCACGCTGCTAACAAAGATATATCCGAGACTGGGTAATTTATAAAGGAGAGAGGTTTAATGGACTCACAGGCTGGGCAGGCCTCACAATCAAGGCAGAAGACGAAGGAACAGCAAAGACTTCTCCCAGGGCAGCAGGCAAGAGGGCACAGGCAGGGGAACTCCCCTTTATGAAACCATCAGATCTCGTGAGACTTATCCACTATCACGAGAACAGCACAGGAAAAACCCATCCCCATGATTCAATCATCTCCACCTGGCCCTGCCCTTGCCACGTGGGGATTATAACAATTCAAGGTGAGATGTGGGTGGAGACACAGCCAAACCACGTCACTTGTCTGGCACATAGGTTTGCATGTGTGCCACAAACAGCCACAGAACCACATGTACTCAAGCCACAAAGTCACGGGCACTGCAGACTCTCCACTCTGAGGCATTCTATGTTCCGCTAACCACGACTCACCATCATCTCCCACCAGCTGACCTCCTGCCTCCACCTCTAGCAAAAAAGACTATACGGTGCTGAAGAACTTTCTGAACCCAAGATGAGATGATAACTAGTAGCTGCACGAAGGGTGTTCGTTAAGTGTGCAGCGTGGATGCTACTGCTTAAAAGATCTAAAATATCCTAAGCCCATTGGAGAAGAGGGAACGAGGACTGACATTCAGCGAGTACACATAATGCAGCTGACAATACCTTGTCAATTGGGTTCCCCGTCTCATCAAATCTTCCAAACCACCACCTTTGAGGCAGGTGAAGAAGCACAGGCTCAACACAGGTAACCAAGGTTACCAAGACGTTAGCAAGTAACAGAGCTGGAATTGGAATTCTGATCATTCCCGGCGCTAGTAGCTTTTCTCCTTCCCGTTACCCTCACCAGCTATCTGGTGTGCCCAAGCTTCAAACTCCAAATCCCCAGAGAGGCAGGTGCCCAGCCGGGCTTCCCTTTGGGGCTGAGTAAACAAGAGGGGTCTGTGCATCTCGCTCTTACTTGGGTTTTAAATCTCATCAAGAAATGAGCTGGAGCACTCTACTGATAAACACTGGGGAGGAGACAGGAAGGGACCCGCGGTGAGGAGACATGCTCAGGGGCCTGGTCCCCAGGCTCAGCAGGCCCCTGCCAGCCTAGGCAGGAACCACAGGAAGGAGGACAGATTCCAGGGATCAGAGAGAGGTAAGCCATGTCCCTCCCTCCACTCACCCCCGCTGTTCCCAGTCAGGATGACTGGGGACCACCCTCTTCTACCACCTCCTCTTCTCCCCCACCTTGGCCTAAAGCCAGTGCCATCATTCTGGTCAAAACCATATACCTTTCCAAAGAATTAACATTTTCAAATTTGAACTGACATAAATGTATGAATTGTGTATTTTAAATTCTCCAGATGGACTTTGTCTCACTTTATCATGACTCCAAATTATGACTCAGAGAGGTAGAAAAGCAGGAAAATGATGAGCTGCATTTTCCTTCAGTCCTCCCTCCTGACCACTCTCCCCATCGAACACCACCTCCTCTAAGGGCCAGCTCCATGGCAGGGCCACGAGGACACTCACAGAGGCCTCTGCCCACCAGCATCTCTACCAGCACCCAGACCAGGCTCTTCTCATGCAGATGTCATGCTTTGAGACAGACAACAGACATTTTCTCAAGCAATGCTCTTCTTATGCATGGGCTACATGGAATTGCTTTGGGTGTACATCAAGACTAGTTCCCATGGCCCTTTCACTGAGATCGCTACCCTGAGGCCCTCCTGCACTGAAATGCTGGAGGTGTCTGCCAGCTCAAACACCAACCTTCCCACCATAACCCCAACAGAAAATTACCTCCATCCAGCCCCCAGCTCTCCACATAAGTGATGGACACCCAGCCCGTCCACACCACACATCAACCACTGCCCTGCATGTCAGCCGCACTAAGCTGCTCGTGGCAGTACTGAGAGCTGGCTCATCCGCTTTGCTGCAGCCCCTGTGTGGAGGGGCCAGCACCCAAACCTCACCTGGGGACTATCTTCTGATTAAATGTAAACTTCATAAATGTAGGCACTAGGTCTGTGTTATCACTACTGCATATCTGGTACCTAGCATGGTGTCTGGCATATGCAACACTAAAGGGATATTTGGTGAGTGAACAAAAAGAAGGGGAGAGTATTAGTTAGGGTTCTCCAGGGAAACAGAACAAATAGGATGTGTGCATGGGAAGTGTGTGTGTGTGCATGGTGTGTGTGCACATAGTGCATGCTTGTATGTGGGAGGGGTTTAGATATAAAGAAAAAAATTTATTATAAGGAATTCGCCCATGTAATTACAGTGGCTGACAAATCCAGACCCAGGAGAGCTGATGGTATAGTTCCAGTTCAAGTCCAAACACAAGAAAAGATTCAAGCTGATGCCTTAGCTTGAAGACAGGCAGGCAGACAGAAAGAATCCTTTATTATTCAACATTTTATTCTATTCACGCTTTCGACAGATAGGATGAGGCCCATCTATACATTAAGGAGGGCAATCTGCTTTCTGAGTCTACCAGTTCAGATGCTAATCTCATCCAGAGACAGCTTCACAGACATACTCAGCCATAATGTTTAACCAAATATCTGGGCACCCCATGGTCTAGTCAAATAGGCACATAAAATTAACTATCACAGGGAGAAATTAAATGCTGCGGTAGACAGAGTTCCAAGTGGCCCCAAGTTCCTACCCTGTGGAATACATGCCCTGCATAAGCCCATCCCTTGAGTGTGAGAACAGTGAATATAATGAGAGTCACTCTCTGGATTAGCTTACACTACATAGTAAAAAGGATAGGATAGTCACTCCTACTATAATGTTAGTCTATTTAAGATTCACCTTAGCAGACTGAAGGGAGACTCGTTTGCTGGCTTTGAAGAAATTAGCTGCCATGTTATAAAGGGGACCTCTGCAGGGGCCACATGGCAAGCACTGTGGGTGGCCGTTGGGATCTGGGAATAGCCTCCAGCTGACAGCCAGCAAGAAAGCAGAGACCTCAGCCCTACAACCACAAGGAGCTGAATTTTGCCAATAACCACAGGAGCATGGAAGAAGACGCTAAGCTCGGGAAGAGGATGAGCCTGCTCAGTTGGTCAGCACCAGGACTGAGCCTTGTGGGAGCCTGATCAGAGCACTTGAAAAGCCAGGTCTAGTTCCTAATCCACTGAAAAACTGTGAGAGAACAAATGTACACTGTTTTAAGCTACCAAAGTTATAGTCATTTGTCATGCAGTGGCAGAAAACTAACAGAAAGGCAAACGACATTTTTAATGGGAAAGCATTTTGAAGAGTCATGTTTCCCAAACTTCTGCCTTCTGCGGTCTTTCCTTGCAACTTCCATTGTGTCTGTCTTCTTCCTGGGCACTGCACCAGTGACGAATGAGGTCTGCATAAGACAGATCACCAGAAAGCTATTTGCTTCAGCCTTTCCTTCAGCAATAACAGCCCTAAAATCAGAGTGTGGGATGCTAGCCATGTGGAGTTCCTGTAAATCTAAACAAAGGAATACTTGAATAGCTGCTCAAGTGAAGAAGTGCTTATCTGTGTGGTCCCTAATGCCATTAAGTATTTCTCCCCTGGTGTGAGTCCCACATTCTGGGAGACACTGCAGTATGTAATGACACCATTGCCTTCAGTGCTTCATGGGGGGGTCTTTAGTGGCCCTTCCCAGAGACCAAATGTGTGTAGGGAGTGGCCCCTCCCAGACACACCCTACGCCTTGTTACAGCTCTCAAGGAAAGAGGCATTCCTTGTTTTCTGCAATAAATGAGTGGCAAATGAAGTCACAAATGGGGTCAGACCACGAGCTTTCTTCTCTGCTAAGGCCCTTTGTCACTCTTGATAAAATGTTCATTACTGTAGTTCTTTGCCAGGTCACAAATTTGTCCTTCCAGCCACTTGAGAGTGAAAACAGAAGCTGTATGCCCTGCACTAATTTGTAAGTTTCCAAGGCATGAATTTAAACCATGTACACTCTGAGTCTGGCAAGGGTCTCACCAGACAACTCTGCATTCATAACTATGTGGCTTGTGTTCTCTGCACATCTTATGTAAAATCTAGAAAAAGATTCTGAAAAGGTGGCTGATTGCTAATACTTGTGATGGAAGTTAAAAAACATGGGTGTGTGCATGTATGCTGAATGTTCAATAAAGGCCAGGCACACTGGCTCATGCTTGAAATCCCAGAACTTTGGGAGGCCAAGACGGGAGGTTCTCTTGAGCCCAGCAGCTTGAGACCAGCCTGGATAACACAGTAAGACCTTGTCTCTACTAAAAATAAAATAATTAGCATGGTATGGTGGTGTGTACCTGCAATCTCAGCCACTGGAAGAGATGGGGGAGTGGTCATGGCAGACATGGGGAGGCATCAGATCGGAGGCAGGAGGATTGCTTGAGCCCAGGAGTTTGAGGCTATAGTCAGCTATAATCATGCCACTGCGCTCCCGTCTCAAAAAAAAAAAAAAAAAAAAAAAGGAATTTTGAATAAAGAGATGGTTTTTAAGCAGAAAACATGCTTTTTAAAGTCTGTTCTAAGGGAACAGAATAAACATCTCCAATTTTACAACCAAACATTCATCTTCCCTCCAATGACAGTCCCTGATTTCTTCTGGGAAAGAAGTTCTACCCTATCCTCCGTCTATGAACTTTCAGCTGAAGTTGACTCTACCATGTGCCAAGGCAAGGCAGGTGACTAAGGCCTGAATCAAAGCATCACATTCCCCTGGGGGCATGGAGCCCAATCACAGCTATGGAAATAATGAGTCTTGCTGAGACCTTTAGGGGAACTTGCTCTTTTACTGCTGGACTTGACAATGAAGACTGTGGCCCCAAAGCTGACGGCAGCCTTTGCTATCACTCAGAGCTAGAACATGAAGTCAACTCAAAGAAGATCAGAATGAAGTGATACAGAGGGACCAAGACTTAATAACAAAATTTGAGTCCTGGATCAAGCTGTATCTGAAGCTTATGTTTCCACATTTCACTAATACTTTCATTCCTTTTGTTAATTTTTCAGTCACTTACAACCAAAGTGTCCCTGATTGGGACAAAAAGTCTCTTCCATTTCTTTTTTTATTTTTAGTAACACTTTGTTGCATTTTATGGGCTTATCATTGATTTATGACTATGGGATTTAATCAAGGTCTCAGGACACGTGTTTCTTGAACATCAGGGTTGACTCTTTTTTCAGAGAGTTAACCACTCTTCCTTCATTTTATTCTTTACTAATTAACACTTACTTGGTTCGGAATGCTTTCAGCTGCAAGTAACAGGATGCCTAACAGAAGGTAGCTTATACTATGAGTCTCCCATAACAGTTGAGCTAGAGGTTAGCCATCTGGGGGTTGGTTAGGCAGCTCAACAATGCCACCAAAGACCTCGCCTCTTTCTTTCTGCTCTGCCACCCTCACGTGTTGGTGAGTCTCCATTTATGGTCACAAGATGACTACTACAGCACTGCACATCAAATCCTCACATGACAGTGTCCCACCCAAGCAGAAAGAGAAAGGGTGGGAGCAGAAGGGGCTTCTCCTCATAATGCTCTCTACCTGAAAGTCATGTCCAAAATTGCTCACTTACTCCCCATCATTGGCCAGGATGGGGTTATAGAGTCCCTCATAAACAACTTGCCAGCACAAAAGGATGGACTTTCCATGACTGGCTTAGACCAAACTTAAGTGTTTGAAACCTTACCAAGGAAGAAGAGAGAATAGCTCTGGGAAGGCATCTCCCACAGAGGTGTCGTTAACCTACCTTCTTGGAAGCAGGACTTTTATGAGAAGAAAAAGCACCAGGCAGGTAAATTCCAATTTTACCCAAGCCAAGCTCAGCGTTCTTCTTTGCCCTTAAAATAAGATCAGAATGAGCCAGAGGGAAAGGCATCGATGTTAAAAACTATATTTGGATCCCCTAGAGCTAGAAGAGACAAGCAAAAGCCGGAGGGCTGGGCCTGGCCTATGCACAACTTTATCTGCCCCTGGCAATGAATTCTAAAAATACAGACCTCTGACAGTCATCTATTTTAAATAGCAAACTTCACATATACAATCTCCACTTCTTCCTTGCTGCAAATTAATTTTTCATGATGAGGAAGGAATGACAGCTACATTTTGCTTTAGCAGAACAAGTAAAGGTGACATTTTGAATCTTAGAGCTAGCATTTCCTAGCTGTGCGGCCTTGGGCAGACCAGTCTTCTTCCCTGAGCCTCAGTTTTCTCATCTGTAATATGAAGATAGTAATCATATTCACCTCCTACGTGAGAGTTGCAGCCTGACACAAGTCAATTCGGTTATTTTCAATTAGTATGTCCTTTTGAGGAAATATGAATAGTCTTCAACAATTAGTTGTAGATGGGGCTATAGTCTCTTCCCCAAAACCTCCCTTCTAGATAGATTCTACCCCAGATATGCACATTATTAACAAGCTAGCAGAAAAGCACAACCTATTCGGTAAACTTGACAAACTTTTAGCTGTCCTTTTAGATGCTTCAATTGCAGTTGCATAAAAAGGTCACTCAAGGTCAATGTCAAAATACCCAAGCTTTGGACACAGGCAGCAAGAATCCTCCAAAACATTAGCTAGACTGAACCAGTTCAGAATCAAGCCCGGGGCATCACTCCAAAGGGTAGAACTATTGGACTCCCTGTAGATTCTTCTACCTGCTCATGCAGCAGGAAGATGCCTGTTTAATAACACAGGCCAACCCACACATATTAAACATACAATTTATCAATAGAAAGTAATTTTTCTCATCTGTTATGCTATTAACAAAAATCTCTGATTTTGATTGTAAAGATAGTTAATGCCTTGCAGTACCTCTCAAGAATGCCCTTTGGCATTCAAATTCAGCTCTTTCAAATATGAGCTGATCACTCCTGGGTGAGTCATTGGAGCCTCATATGAGATGATACACTCACAATGCTTAGGACAGTCACTGGCAAGTAGTAAGAGCTCAGTGCATGCTGACTATTACTCAAAAGCCAAAAGTTAATTCCTATACATTTTCACTTGAGGGCATTGTTGTTGCTGGCCTATCCTTCTGACCTCAGTTTCATGAATGTTAGAAGACACGAGACTCCTGGGTCAGAGACCAAAGATCTTATCACTCTCAGCACAGCAGGCAGTATGAGCTTCCTTTTTGTAGTAGGCTCCAAATAAATCTGTGTGACCTTTGAGATATTATATTTATTTTATGGGATAACAAGCAAACTTACTTTCTGGCCCACAGAAAAACACTATCATCTAAGGCTGTTCACTAGTCAAACATCCTCGAAAAGCTAGTCTAGAACAAAGGCTACCTGTGCCTCTGCTCAAAAGATGTGCAGCAACACCAGTGACCCGTGGAGAATACATCAATTTCTTCCTGTCTCCTCTCAAGCCTAAGAGTTCAATTGGGTTCACCATCTGGCCCTTAAAACAGTTTCTCTTGATGTTTGTGTTTCTCTTCCTGAAACTAGTGACCCCTCACCCATCTCCTCATTCCTTCCCACTATCTCAACCTTCATGGACCATGTTTATCCTCCTCATGGTCTCTCTTCCCAACCCTCCTTTCCCACACTGCCTTCTAAAAACACAGCTCTGACTGGACACTGCCCTGGTCACAAGCTGACCGTGGCTTCCCACAGCCTCCCGAAAAAGACTCCAACTCCTGCAAGTCACTGTGTTCCTTATTAAATAACAAGTGTCCTGAGCAGAGGGAAGCCAGGTCTTACTTATTCCTCTAGCACTTGGTAATAAATATTCATAGATCAAATTTTATAATGAGTTTCCTAACTTTCTAGTCTTTAAATGTAAAAGACATAAGTACCTAGTAAGCATGGGATCAGCTCGATGGAAAAAAAAAAAAAAAAAAAAAAAGCAAGCAGGAATAAGCCATTAAATAGCAGATATTCCCTTGTACAGTTTTGTGTTTTGTTTTGTTTTGTTTTGTTTTGGTGGGTTAGGTATTTGCATTTTGGTTTTTTAACTTGTTTTATTCATTAGCTACAGAAACCTTTCTTCAATCAAAGTCTAATTGGGACATCCAAAATGCTGAGCTGCTCTACAGAGGGGTCAAGGGATACTCCCCTGGCATCCCCTACCCTGCGGCTTCTGGCAAGAGGAGAAGGACTGATTTTCAATACTCTTAGGACCAAAGAATTGAAACCCTACCTTCAAAGAAAAGGTGCCTCATACCGGAGATGACCATCCTCACAGGAACAAGCATTGCCCGCTTGGTCTGGCAAGTATGATTGTACTTTGAGAGGTAATATTTTAATTTAGGTCTGGTCTTTTAAAAAATGCTAGGCACAAACCACATTGTCATGTATGTACCTATGCAGCAATCCTGCATGTTCTTCCCGTGTACCCCAAAACCTAAAATGCAATAAAATAAAAAATTTTTTTAAAAAATGCGAGACACACGGAGCGTGGGTAAGGAGCTCCAAGGGAAATAGCAACCATTCCTTTCTAAGTAGTCTTCACCAGCTACAAGAGGGATGACCCCACAACCCTTGTTGATCCTGTTACCCAAGGTCAATTCACACATCATTAAAAAGAGTCCGTTTCAAATAATGGGCACTTTCCCCTAAAGACCCAGTATTCTTTTGCCATTAACATCATGTGTTATTCAGAATCCTCTGGGTTTACTGGAATTTCTCTGAAGTATTTCAGATTCCTCGGGAATAATTTTAAAACATTAGAATTTAAACTAACAGCTTCAGAAGAGAGTGGCCTGTATCTGGCTCTCCTCCCCCCAGCTCCAGTCTTGTGCCACCTAAAACAGCTTGGCCTGCCATCCTGAAGCTGGCTGTCAAGTCTCATCTGAGGAAAGACAACCAGATCAGCTGCTCTCCCCTCACCCTCTTCCCCACATCAAAGCCAAAGAAACAACTAGCTGGGTAGCTTAAGCAGGGCTGTATAGACCTGGCTCTCACCAGCTCACAAGAACACACATTGTACAGATTTCTTCCCAACTCCGTGTTCAGCAGCATCTCTTTGATAGCTTGAAGTTAGCTGCAGTGGGAGTATTTACACCATGGAAATCGGCGAACACAACAGGTCAAGACTTCTCCCACCCTACCCCACCTCCACCCCTTCCTCCACCCCCAGAGCCTGCTGTTAGCACTTACCAGCACACCAGTTTATTTGACAACTAGCTGCAGCTTTTTTTCACCTCTGCTTCATCAACACCAATAAATGGAAACTCAAACAGCCCATAATTTTTACTTTGTGACAATTACAGTAAAATTTCCATGAATTCCTACAAATTAAATAAAGCATGACCTCTCCTGTTGAGAGCTTGGGCCGCCCACCTTTTATCAAGCTCCGTCTTCTAGAACCATCTCTCATTTCATCCATTAAGGCACTTCCTAAGCCTCTCGCCTCAAAATGTGCAATAAAACAAACTGGTCTTTATTGCTGTCTCTCTCCAGGCCCCCTTGAAATTACATTTTCCAGTCTATAGCAATCTCCTTCACCCCAAGGAAGCCTGTAAGAGGAACACCAGGTTTGATCAAGTTTCACTCTGTTTTCATTTGCAGTCTTGCATGGACTCACATTCAAGAACTACTTTACTTTTATGTCTCTTAAAAACCTCCAATTTTTTTGTAAGGGCTTGCCTCGTCCACATCAGGAGGATCCATTGTGTGATGAATTCCCGGCCTCTGTGACTCCATTTTGGTACTAGGCGGGCACTCTCCTTTGTACAAATCAAGGACACTGAGCAAGCTTCAGTGTGTTCCTATACTTGGAGTCTATACCTGGGGCTAAGCCAATGCAGAATGGCAGGTGTCCATTCTCACCACAAAGAAATAGAAACACCAAGTAATTAACAGGCAGGAGACTAGAGCGGAGCTGGCTGCTAACCTGATTGTCCTTAACACCTCATTTGTGCCTAATGTAACCAGAGGCCTCAGTCCTCTCTATGAGTGAATCCTCAAACTCTCAGCCTGTTGGGGCCATTTTGATGTGACCAGTGCTTATCTAAAAGCAGAATGTCTCCTTTTGCCTGCTGAAGTTCCGATGTTTAGTCTTCCCCATAGCTGTTAAAAAGCAAAGTGGTCTTTGGCCCTCTGCCACCCCCTCCCAGAAGCCCTCCTCTCCCACTTTCAGCCCCCTGTGACCCCTCTCCACAGGTTCCTCACTGGTGTTGTCTGATCTCTACTAGGTATTAACCCATGAAGGCATGAGCTCGTGCCTTTTAATAAGAAAATCCTGATGACCAAAAAGCCTCCAAAGCCCAGGAATGGGTCTCAGCAGGTAGACTCTGGTCACTAGACAGACAGGTGAAATGGAGAAAAAGAGGGAAATTGAGAAGCCAGGGACCTTCCTATGCCTCAAACCATGCACTCTAAGTGATCACCTTTTCCAGCTCCATGTGTGGTCTGCCCAGCAGAAGATGTCATGTGGTGAGAATTAATTATTTAAATCCTAGAGGGGAAGAAACAGAGTGGGCACTTAGCTCATCAGAGCCACCATTCCTCCAGGCTCAGGGGTCAGGAGGAAATCCACAGGACCATCTTCTTCAACTTTTTTCCAGCTAGCAAGCTGTGGATCAGGCCAGCTATGACCTCATGTCCAACCAGTAGGCAGAAGTGGCGGGAGCTGTGATGGAGAGATGGTAAGGGTGGCTGGGGTGTGTGTACACACATGCACATGTGTATACGTGAGTGAATGTGCTTGGGCATTCAGGCAGGGAGCATGTGGCAGGCATGATCCAACAGGACTGAGCTGATGAGTAGATGAAAAGAGACAAGAAAAGGTCATTCACTCCCCCAGTGAATCACCAGAAGTTCCTCCAACTGCGTCACCGACTGAACGAGGTTAGAAACCTCTAATACGGTGAAAGCCACAGCAAAATGATTCTAAGCCTCGCTGGAAACCAGCTTTTTAGTAAAACCTCGTGTACTCATTTGTCTCTGAACGGTATCCAGACCCATTTTTTCCATTCAAAGAATTTTCAAACCCATTTCCTTTTGCAAATATCATTTGAATGGATGTATCGTGTGCATATCATGTGGTTCAGGTCCTGGAGCCAGTGGTGTGTGTGTGTGCATGAAATCACAATGCTTGGCCTTTTTCTATGTTTGCAGCAACCTTTTAGGGGCATAAGTGCCCAAGCCAAGTCCCAGTTTGGCAGCCCTGAGAAACAGCTTAGCATCACGATGTACCCACCCAGCTCAATTTTACACCACTAGAAAAAATAGCTCTGTAGCTTGGCACTGAGCTTTGGGATGAAAGCAGGAATTTTATGACCCACAGAACAACCTCAGAACCACAGTGCCAAGTACTCAGCAGGGAGAGAAGATATGAAAATGCAGTTGATCATCCTCAGTTGTTAAAAAATAGTAGAGTTCTGAAGGCTAAAAGAACAATCTGGGCCCTAAGTACTCATTGCTGTTGTTAGATGATTTACAGAGCTTAGATAACATAGAGTTCTAGTGTTTTAACAGCTCTGGCCTAGGGCTGTGGGAATCTTCTGTCCATGGTGGTTATACCTAGAGTGAGTGACTCATGCTAGTTATATCTAGCATAGTAACACCAGTGCTGGTTATAGCTAGCATGGGTGACTAGAGGGGAAAGAGATTTTGAAAACTCTGTAGACCACATTGGTTGCTCCCAGGAAAGAAAAGGAGGACAATTGGGAGGGCAATCAAAGGGCTTCTGGATGTGGGCATCATTCTCTTTCTCGACTTGGGTGGTATTGACACCCACAGACCCCGTGTTTGCTTTATAGAGAATCACATGCTCTGTGCACATTCCTGTATCCATGTTATTTTTTAAAGTTTTTTTTTTTAAAAAAGAATTGTTTAGTCCCATCCCTTCTACTTGTGTCTCCTCAAAATGCATCAGTTGAAGCCATAACCCCCAGTGTGATTGTGTTTATAGATAGGGCTTTGTTTTAGTCCATTCAGCCTCCTATAGCAAAATGCCTTATGCTAGGTCACTTATAAACAACAGAAACTTATTTTCTCATGGTTCAGGAGGCTGGGAAGTTCGAGGTCAAGGCGCCAGCCATCAGCCTCTGGAGGGCTTACTGTGCTTCATAGATGATGGCATCTGGCTGGAAGAGACAAACAGTCTCCCTTACTTACTCTCTACTTATTCTCTGCTTCATAGATGGCACCTACCTGGTGGAAGAGACAAACAGGCTCCCTTCAGCCTCTTTTATAAGGTCACTAATCTCATTCATGAGGGATCTGCCCTCTCTAAAAGACCCATCTCTGAATACTATTGCATTGGGGATTTGGTTTTAACATTTGAATTTTGCTGAGACACAAACATTTGGAGCGTAGCAGGCATTTAGGAGATAATTAAAATTAAATGAGAGCAAAGCCCTGATCCTGCAGACTTAGTGCCCTTATAAGAAGAAACGCCAGAATGCTTTGTCTGGGTGTGTGCATGCTCAGAGTAAATGCTATGTGAGGGCAAAGCAGCTGTCTACAAGCCAAGGGAGAGCGAACCTTCGCCAGAAACCAAACCTTGCTGGACCTGATCTTGCACTTTCCAGCCTACCGAACTGTGAAAAAATACATGTCTATTGCCCAAGCCACCCAGTCTGTGGCATTTTGTTATGGCATCCCAAGCTGACTACGATACCTTCACATTGCAGAAGGGTAAACTGAGACCCCCACAGCCAAGTTGAAAAAGCAGATAGAGAGTTGGAACTGGGCATCCTCGTTGCCAGTTTAGACCTGTTCACTGTTATTTAGCAGTTAATCCATGCCCTGCAACATTGCATGGGTTCGTTGCATATTTTCAAGTGGATTGTAAACCATCACTAAGGAATATACCTTACGTTTCCTATGGCTCATAGGTTCCTGCATGCGCAAATACACACACACACACACACACACACACACACACTCAAGTGAGCGCACACACACACAGTGCTAAGATCAGGGTGGATGCCGGCCTGTAAACGAAGCTGACCATCTGCCGCTCACTCTGGTTAACACAAAAGAACAATCCTGTTGTAGGTGAGACCTAACTCTTGCATTCAAGTTTGCTTTCTTATAGTCTCATTGTCTGGTCTCCTGCCTTAAATATCTGCTGGTGGCTCCTTTGGTTTGGGGATCTACAGGTTCCTGCTTTGTCCCCCTCACTACCAGCTCCCCTGGGCATCCTTGATGCTATGGGAGAGAAGCTAGTCACGCTAACCCAGGCCCGCCAGTCTAGCCAAGAGTCATTCATTTTCATGATTTGGTGTGGAAGTAGGGTAGACGGAATAGAGGCAGGGATCTGATCAAAGGATGGATCAATACTTGGGAACTGATCAGACTCAGAAATGAAGCTAAGTTGGACAATGTCAAAGCCAATTGAGTAAAATGTCCAAGATGCTGGACACTCGGTAAATCTTTAAAGGATTCTGCCAGCTACAAAAATGAGAAAACAACATAGATTGCTTAAGAAAGCAAGAAAAAAAAATGGAGGGTGAGACGGGAATGGGGAGAAGTTGACTGACTCCCAGAACCTCGATGTCTGCTGGGCACATTGTCCGCTGAGGACAGGAGATGGGGTCGAATAGGACTGACAATCAGATGACAGTCAGGACTCCCTCCCCCTGACCTAGACCTTCTCACACTGACTTCATTCCCCACCTGTCCCCCAACTAAGGAGCTGGGCTGGATGAACCGAAAGGTCTCTCTAGCCCTCAGGGCCTCTTAACCCTCCTAAGAAAATAAAACAGTGAATGCCACAGGCAACCACGAACATGTACGTTCCTAGAGAAGAGTTTTGCCCTGGTACGGAGGGCTTTATGTCCCATGAAGGATGAATTTCCAGAGAGCCAAACGAGACTTATTTATGTAACACTCAGGACAAAACTAGCTGCTAAGATTCTTGGGATTTTGCCAGGGAAGTAGTCTCATATTAGCCACCAATCACACGTTTCTGAATTTCGACTTTCTTAAGCAGGTGACCTCTACCTAGGAAGGTCATCCAGGTTGCTAGGAGTTTTTTTAACAGAATCTAAATGCTAGACTTTACACGTTAGTTTTTGCACGCATATTCAGCATTTTTAAATGGCTCTAGTCCCTTAAAATGTCAGGCGAACAGAATCCAGGAATTCACGTCTGATCTCCACAGAGCCAAAAACTAAGGGCCCAACTTTGGCCTCTGTTCCAGCAGTAAAATTCAGCTTCAATATTGACATTCTAGATTGCTACTTCTACTGTTTTCTTAGCAATGAAATCCACAAACCTTCCGTTTCTGAACCTTTGCCCAGTTTGGAGAGCTGAGCCATCAAACTGAATTTTATCTTGTGAGGGTTAACAAGTTTGAGTCCAAATATAGCAGTCCTATATACCTATCATGATTTATTATCTATTTACGGCCACATTTGCACTGATGGAGTTTTAACAGCCTCTGTTTTACCAGAAACCACGCAAACCCAGATACTGTGGTTTTGACATTGTTGATACTGAAAAGAAATGCCTTATTCCTTCAATGTTGCTCTGGAATGAAGTTACCACATATGAATCTGTTTCTTGTAAGTTTAGAGCTTGCTAAGTGTGATGAGGAGTCACATCCAGCCTGCCGGTTTACAAAGGAGGAAGCATGCTCAATGTCACACCTTGTTGATGGACAAAGGCAACCAGAACCTTGGTCTAGAGAACCTCACGCCACACGTATTGCCCACTCCCCCTGTCATGTGAAGTGCAGAGGAGGATGTATGTCCCAGGGGTGTCCGTTGCACAGCAGCTGTACTCACAGTTCCATGCAGGCAGAGGAAGATCATGGAGATTGGTTTCCTGCCATGCCCACACTTTGCTCCTCATCTGAGCACTCAATAACCTCATCGAAATGTTAGCATTTCTACCCAGAAGTACCATTCAGTATCCTGAAGATTGCCCGGCCTAGGGGACAACCCTACATGATAGATTGGTACCCAATACCCATTGGTACCCAACAACAATTCTACCTTCTCTCTTGCATGCCTATTTGAGTTACAAAGACTAAAAAGCTAAAATCTACATTTCTAGACTCCCCTGCATCCCAGTATGGCTGCAATTTCATCTCAGCCAATCAGATGCAAGCATGTGTGATGAAGAAGGTGGAAGTAAGGCTGAAGTAAGACTTCTGTTGACTCTCCCTACTGATCAGAATGGACTTGGAGCATCTAGCTTCTCAGCAGCAGGTATAAGTGTCTGGCTTCGTGAGTGTTACAGAGCAGGGGCACCCATTTTCCTGGTGTGGATCATAGCAGGTGTGGCCTTGTTCCAGAGCTGGTGTAAGCGGCAGTGGCCTCCTGCCCAGGGTGCCTTCTGGACTTCAGGAGCCAGTGGTTTCCTTGTCGCAGAAGAGCTCACATCCTCTCAGGTGGTCAGTTCTGCACACATCCTCCCAGGTGGTCAGTTCTGCACTCTAGATTCAGAATTTCTTCTTGAATGGTCAGCCTGAGTCTCTTTCTTCGGCCTCAAAACAATTCTATAAGCCATTTACCACTTAGGGGAAAAAAGTCAAAATAAAATCCTACCTGCTTAAACAATGTGAGTTGATTCTGTTCTCTGTAACTGAAACTTGAGTGATACATCTAGAGAAGGCCTGAGCTAGTTTCACCCCCGTATATTAAGCCCTCACCGTGAGCCAGGACCACAAACTGGCAATCTACATGACTCTCATTTAATCCTTACAGATCGGGGAAAAAAGGAGAAGAAGGTCAAATTGGTGAACACTCTCCTGAAATTCTCCCACAGCCAGCAGCTAGTGCAGGAGAAAACGAGGTGCACCTTGATTTCCAGCCTGGTTTTGGGGGATATCATTAAATGTTCTGAAGTGATAGAGTACAGGGACCTGAGCTGGGGCTCACAACCCCAACTCTGCCGCTTATTACCAAATGGCTGAACTTCTTTGGACCTTGGTTTTCTTGCCTGTAAAGTAAGGCTATGATAGTCCATACCCTGGAGGACTGCTATGAAGATTAAGTAAGTTCATATACATAAAATGCTGATCCATGACAAATGCAAGAGAACCATTTGCTTCTGCTAAGAATTTCCCCCAGCAAAAGGAAGACATTGGCCTTGAAGAAGTGAGCATAAGGTGCTCTACTGACCCTTTCTGATGTCTTTTAGAATAAGATGCCAGACTGACCAATACCTTGCCAGTATTAACAGATTCAGCTGCAGAGGCAGCTGCAGTATGACAATAAGACCGTAAACGGAGTCTCTGGACCTGAGTGTGACTCCCAGTTCTGTATCTTTGTAGCATGCTAGGCTTGACCCTGTCTTCTAAAATAATTGATTCCTCACTTCTTTGTAAAGTTTCACACTGCTGTCGAACTCCCAGGCTATTATTAGACGAAATGAGAAGGAAGGTTCAGCACAGCTCCAGGAAGAGTATTCCAGTCACTAGGCTTCTTTTGGTTGAGGTGAGAAAGTTCCATTTAACATAAATCAGGCCACGAGCGAAATGCACTGGTTGGTGGCTTTGGTTGGTGGCTTTGAAGAGCCACGTGTGGAGCACAAGAAGTGCAAAGGTGAAGCCAGAAGCTCTCTCCCAGTCTCCAGTCTCTACCAAGGTTTCTAAATCAGCACATTTTCCCTCACTAAGACCAGCTCAGAGCTGCAATCACCAGAGAGAAACTGGCTTTGATGTTCTCTCCAGACAAGAGTAGCCAATTGCTAGGGACTGGTGGGTTTTCTAGGACTTGAAAGTTTTAGTGCTAAAATTGGGACAGTCCTGGGCAAATTGGGACAAGTTGTTCATCCTACTCTGTTCTCACATTCAAAGATAAGGACTGATGGGCCCAGCTTGGTTCAGAGGCCACCCAATACAAACTCACCAGCAGTGGAGGCTACATAAGAACATGCAGCTCATGCAGAACATGTTGGCACATCCACAAACACCACCTGGGCCTTTCATGTAGATTTGGGATGCGAGGTGTCTCCAGGATAAGGAAAGAGAGGAACATCAAGAAGAAAATCCCATCGATGTCACCTTGGTCCCAGAGTAGAGACTCAGTGAAGGGTATATTCTTTCCTTCAACACACGACAGCCTCATTAGTGTACCTCTCTAAGACAAGGGTAAGGAACTCCATGGAATCTCTTTGAGTCCAGAAAACTTGGAATGAATTTGCATGTAATATTTGGGTTTCAAAGTCAGCATAAAATAAACATATACAGTCCAAATACCTACCTACCTACCTCTAAGCTTTGTCGTCTCACTCAGCACGGGATGCCCCAGTAAGAAAGCTGAGCAGGGACTGTAGCCAGGTGAGGACCAGCAAGTTCTCACCTCCCATTGCAAAGTCACTTTGGGACATAGATTCATTGGACAAAAACTGGCAGACATAGCCCTTTCTCCCTTGCCCAGAAGTTGCAGATAATATGGTGTTTTCAGATGGTGGGAGGTTATAACATGTACTTAAAAGATTAAGGCTCTTTGACCTAAGAAGGACAAACAGAGGCATTAAATAGCATTCAACCTTCAGTAGCAAAAATGGTTTAGGTGGATGCCATGGAGTATTTATCCTCCACGAAACAAAGAGGTTTTTTTTTATTGTTTGGTCTTTCATAAAGAATTTCCAGTAGTGATTTTGCATTATCCGTCAGAACAAGTCGTCACAGCCAACGGCTCTACACAAACAGTTGTGACAGTGAAAAGCCCATTTCGCCTGGCTGAAGACAGTCCTGTCTAAACCTGCCTGTCCTCCAGGCAGCACCCACTGCAGATATTCAGGGCAACAAAGAGAAAGTTTCAACAGCAGAAGGCAGAGCTGAACCGTGAAGCAACAGCAAAGATCCCTTTCTCAGCAGCACTGTAGAACCAGGAAACCTCCCCCTCCCTCCCCAGGCTCTGAAGTGTGGCTGACCTGACCATTTTAGAGAAATTTTTGAAGGGAATTTACACCTGGGATTGACTTTTGCTCTTCAACCCCAGTTTACCTGAACCAGTCGGGAGGAGGTGCCTGCAAGCTCCTACTTATCCCCAGCTTTGATCTGTTGGCCCTATCTGGAATCTGACTCCAGTGACACCTAGAGCCTCATTATAGCCTCAAGTCAAATGAAAGCTCTCCCTCTGTACCTTATACAGCTTTTTCAGGGACATCCTTGACCCTCTCAAACTTTCCAGACCACCATCCCCCCACCGTCAGGTAAATGGGTTTGTTCCACCCTTTACCCCTATCTATTTCTGTCCCAAGCTGCCCATAAGGCCATTTCACCCCTCCTCCTCTCTGCCCCCAGCCCCACTATGACCTTATAAGAAGCTTTCTCTGCATAGAGATCAGCCTCCTTGTGTTAGTCAGTTTTGCATTGCTATAAAGGAATACCTGAGGCTGGGTAATTTACAAAGGAAAGATGTTTATTGGGCTCACAATTCTGCAAATTGTACAAGCATGGTACCAGCACCTGCTCAGCTTCTGGTGAGGCCTCGAATTTTTACTCATGGTAGAAGGGGAAGGGGGAGCAGGTACATCACATGGAGAGAAGGAGCAAGAGAGGTGCCAGGCTCTTTTAAACAACCAGCTGTCGTGTGAACTAATAGAGAACTCACTCATTACTACAAAGGTGGCACCAAACCATTCATAAGGGACTCACCCCCATGACCCAATACATTCCACCAAGGCCCATCTCCAAGCATTGGGGATCACATGTTAAGATGAGATTTGGAGGGGACAAACATCTACTCCTACACCTGCTTGCTCAAATCCTCGACCAACCATTTCCACTGACCTGATTCTCCACTCCCATTCAGCTATCCCATAGCCTTCACTGCAGAGTGCCCCACCTCTGAAGTCACAAATTCCGATCTTTGGCTTTCAGATCACTGCCTCTCTTCCCTCTGACTTGGTCTTTCAGTGACTCCCAGTACTCCACTTAACTTGTCCTGTTTTCCGTTCACTCTCCCCCTCCCTCCTTCTCTTTACTTTCCGTATTCAGCACAGATTTATTCAAACTCTTTCCTACCAACATCCCAAATTCCTTGCCCATTATTCTTCCATGGCTGTCACCAGGTGACACTTGAATACCACATCTACCCAATGGTCCATCTTTACCACATGCGCCCAGTATTGTTGAGTAAAGCCCACATTCGAAGAGATCAGTGTTATCCTGCAGTCACATCCACAAACGCCACCTGGGCCTTTCACTCTGCCTGGCACTACAACTGTGTGTATCTCTTTGGTCAGTTCAACCTTCCATTCTCCATAATAATTATTTCTATCTTGTATTGTGTTCAAACATCCTCCCTCTCTCCACCGTCCTTGCTCTTAGCAGATAACAGAGAAACAATTATCCTTTGTTGGAGGGAAATGCCCCCAATGTCCACCACATCTCCAAAGCTGCCCATTTTTTACCCCTTCCCTCCTACCAAAAGAGAGATAGCCCAGTCCTCTTGTCCAGGAGGAACATCTTCACCCAGGTTCTAGAGAAAACTCCTCTCCAGCTTAGAAGCCCCATGCTGTCAGCTCATCACCCTATACTTGCATCCCCACCCTGGATCCTCAACCTCCCTCTCTCTAATGACTCTTATTATCAGCATTTAAGCCCCTCAAGTCTCTTACACCTTAAAACAAACTTTTCCCTCCCTCCCTTGCCACTGCCAGCCACTATCATATCTGTACCCTCCTTCATGACAAGACTTCTTCTTTTTTTTTTTTTTTGAGATGGATTCTCGGGCTTGTCACCCAGGCTGGAGTGCAATGATGGTGCAAATCCTGGTTCACTGCAACCTCCGCCTCCCAGGTTCAAGTGATTCTCCTGCCTCAGCCTTCCAAGTAGTTGGGATTACAGGTGCCTGCCACCACGCCTGGCTAGTTTATTTGTATTTTTAGTAGAGACAGGGTTTTGCCGTGTTGGCCAGGCTGGTCTCAAACTCCTGACCTCAGGTGATCTGTCTGCCTCAGTCTCCCAAAGTGCTGGAATTACAGGTATGAACCACCTCACCCGGCCAAGCCAGACTTCTTAAATGGGAACTCTTGTTTCCCAAACCTTGTCTTCAGACCACTTGAGTCAGAATCATCTAGGGAGTTTAAAAATACACACACACACACACACACTTACCAGAAGAGAAGCCAGATACCTAAGACTACGTATTATATATGATACCACTCACATGGAATTTCTGGAAAGGGCAACATTATAGGAACAGAAAGCAGATGAGTGGTTGCTGGGGCCATGCAAGAGCGGGACTGACAGAGAATGAGCACAGGAAAATGTGGGGGGTTATGGGAATGTTATAAACCTGGATTGTGCTATTGGCTGTACAACTTATAAATTTATGAATACTCATCAAACTGTACACTTACAATGGGTGAATGATTTGATATGTAAACGATATCTCAGTAACAGTATGTGTGTGTGATTTTTTAAGTCAGAAAGCAGAAAGAAAAGGAACTTCAAAAGATTAGACCTGAGAGGACCAGACCAGGGCATGAACAAGGAGTCTGAGTGCCCCTGATACTCTTGATACTAGATAAAGATTCCCAAGTTGGGAAAAAGGAATTTAGAAGGGAAGTTAACGGAGGCAATGGTGGGTCCGTAAGGAGGGATCCCAAACCACACTCCCATATACACATACTCTAAGACATGAGTATAGAAGAAAGATGACAAAACCTAAGAATGATTACTGGAACCCTGGGTGGAAGAACTGATAGACGGTGTCCTGGGTGGAGCTCCCGAGAATGTGGCCAAACTTCAAAAAGATGCGTGCACGTTTTCTAGGCAGACAGAGCCCTGGCTTCTTAGATAGGTGTGAGAGCAGCAGATGTTTCCGGGGCACCATGACATGGCACAGACAACCTTCATCCCTGAGGCAGACTTACAAAAGGGAATGAGGCCGGCTGAGACGCGACCATCATGGGCCAGGTCGGGCAATGGACAGCTCAGTAGACATCAGCATGAATAGGTCCGCTCTTAAGGGCCTGGCCCCGTGACCTCATAAGCCCCTGAATTTTCAGACCCAACCCCAGAAACTGAGGAACTTTTCTCTCAATTGACAAAGAATCGATTTCTGTCATCCTGAAGTTCAAAATCGACATCAAGTTGAGAATTTAGCTAAATAATGGAATATACCTTTTGGGACACTTGAATTGATGAACCACTGTACAGAGGAGTGGGCATCCCCCACAGAGCAGGCAAAAGAATGGGCAAGGATCCCAAATGAGACTGAGATGGCCCAGTTCTCCCGAGTGAATCCAAAGCAGGATCTTCATTTTTCCCAGATTAACAAAGAAAAACCACCTAAAAGCCTCTCCAAGCAAAGGGGAGAGTCAATGCTTAGCACTGATGGATTTTCCTCTTCTTACCAAGTCAGTGCCTCACATTTATTGGGTGTCCGAGAACATGCATGGACAAGGCAGAGATGGAGAGGGTGGAAGGAGATGGCCTCTAAGGTTTGCCGGGGCCTCAGCCACAGTGGCAAGAGTCTCACTTCCCACCCAGGCCTCCAACCAGGAAGGACCCAGCCTCTAACCCGCAGCCAGTCTGGGAACAGCATGTTGTGCAGAGGGTGAGCAAAAGCCCTGGTCAGAAACACAAGAGCCTGACCCCGCCATTGCCAGCTGCAAAGCCCTGAGCTCAGGGACACCCCAGGGACAGTCACTCGCTATGCGGCAGGAAGAATGTGGGACCAGCTAAGACAAGAGAACTGGGATTCTGCACACATCATTCATGTGACTCTGGGCGAGTGACTTCGCCTGCAGCCTTGTTTTCCTTCCTGGGTTGCTGCTGGCTAGGGAAGGTGGGGAGAGCAACAAGGATCAATGAAGATGACCCACGTAACTCCTTAAAGCTGAGTTCTGATGGGATGTCTGATACCCAGGCCCCAGCAGCTTGTGCTCCACAGCTGAAGAGGAGTTTTGTTGTGTGGTCCCAGACACATCCCTAGTCCCACATCTGAAAATAAGTCCAGTGCTCTGAGCTTCTTGTCACAGAGAACACCGTTCCCTTCTGCCATCCTTCCCAGCCACCCAGGGGTTGCGATCACATTTCTTTTCTTCCTACCCTTTGTTGTCAAACAGTCATGCTGGAAGGGCAAACGCTACAGACTTATCTTTTCTCAGCAATTGCATTGATTAAAAGGTCCATGTCTTTCTTCAAAGAAAGAGATTATAGGAGTGAGATGGAACCCTTGGAAATGGATATTTAGCCAAAATGATACAAAATTGAAGTATGTGGCCCCAGTGGATGAAAACTGTTCCCCCAGCAAAAAGTTTCCTTTTTCTTCTGTGAGAAAGCATCAGAGCAAGACAGACGTGCACCCAGGCCACGGCCGTTCATTGGTGCCGCCTGTGGAGCCGGCCACTCTTGGTCTTCCTGTCCTGAGATCTGAAAAATCAGAGAGGCATCCCAACGTGAGCTCCAAGGCTTCCTGGGCAAGCGATGAAGTAGCGGTGAGCCTTGTCACTGCAGGCTGGGGCCTGAATGCAATCCTCATTCTAACCACAAATCCCAACACGAAAGGACACACTTCTGGGCACTTCCTTTTCTGCCTTTCCTGAGTCTTTTTATTTTTTAAAGCTAACATTAAAAATACATATATAAAATAAACCTGTGTTATCCCACTTGGGAGTTTTTGTTCCAACTAAGATTTGGAATTTTTTTTTCTAATTTTCAGACAGCAGCTGTAACAAAAATTCACACCAGCCCCGGGCTCCTCTCTTGGCAAGATGATGTAATAATTCCATTCCAATTGACTCATTCTGCTGAAGCTGATGTTCCAAAATGGTCTAACACCCACTTTATTAACATTAGAGCTAATTTCTTTTGAAGGGAGTTAAAGCAGCCGGGACTTCGATTCTGGGGTTAATTGGTCTGTTTGCCACTGTTTGTCAGGGCTGTCTTTAAAGAACATCTTCAAAGACTTGCTCTGATACTAGCTCCCACATTGTCTGAAATGCCTCAAATGCCTTTATCAATGCCAAAAATGCAGTGAGTGAAAGGGCTTTTTACTTAATTATTTCTGAAAACCAAAAAGGGGATTCCATATAGACAGATAATGAGAATTGACACAGTGAAATTAAAATGCATGTTCAAGCCACGAAAGCCAGAAGAGCCACACTTTTTTTTTTTGAGACGGAGTCTTGCTCTATCACCAGGCTGGAGTGTAGTGGCTCAATCTCGGCTCACTGCAACCTCCGCCTCCTGGCTTCAAGCGATTCTTCCTCCTCAGCCTCCTGAGTAGCTGGGACCACAGTGCATGCCACCACACCCGGCTAATTTTTTTGTATTTTTAGTACCAGGATGGTCTCGATCTCTTGACCTCGTGATCCACCTGCCTCAGCCTCCCAAAGTGCTGAGATTACAGGTGTGAGCCACCGCGCCCAACCAAAAGCCACACTTCTAACCTGGGCAGGCGAAGGGGAAGGTCCATCCTACCCCAGCCCTCCACATCACACTCAGGGATGGGTGCTTCATTTTCTTATCTCTTGGAATTGTTCCATTTTCAAACCTGAGCTGATTGGGTTGCACAGGTTGCTTAGCAACCCACAGGACAACAGTATTTGGTTTTGAGATGCCAACATCTGCACATCATTCAAAGTATAATTTTTAATTCAAAAACTTCTGTCTAGAGACAGAGAAGAAAATCTATCTGAAAAATAAAACAGAACTGTATTTCTTTATACAAGTCCCCCTGCCCCCCAGCCCCCACCCACAAGCAATGCACGGACTACGTGGCTGCTTTTCGCAATTCCATGTCTACATTCAGATTTTTTCCAGTTTCTTTTCTGGGTAAATATGAGAAGGAAAGGAGAGCAAAGTGGAGCATTTCTTCAGGTATCCAGAAGAAACGTTGAAAAACCTGCATTTTATTTCAAGTGTAGTTAGGAACGCTTCCGAACAGAAGATGAAAATATCTGGGCCTCCGTTTTATTGAGAATTATGGTTATTGCGGATCCAACTTTCTGCTTAAGTCAGATAAGAATCAGGATATGTCTCGACAGTCATTCTATGATGGGACAATCAGTCTACACTAAGATATTATTTGCTATATCTGGAGAACCCAAGGCTGCTACTTCCCCTCACCAAAATAACTAAATGGCAACCCCAAAATGAAATCAGAGAAACCAACTAGCAGAGGAACTCAGATATCCACCACCTAATCAGGAGTTAGCTTCATGATCTCTAAATACAGCTCACATTTTGAGAACCTTGGTCTCCATTATGCCAAATCCATACATGCCTGGGGGCTGTTTGGGGCCTGACATTCCTTGGAAATTGCACCTTCCAGGACTTGCCACTATTTAAACTCCCAGGTATCAATATATTTGCATGTTGTTTGGGGGAAAATGCAACAAACCCCACCCCCCCCCCAGGGGAATCAGATTCAGAAAGAATAAGGCCAACTCCAGAACAACACCTTTCTTTTAAAAAATCCAAACGGCAGTGCAAACTGATGCTATCATTCCACTGGCCCCTGCTTTAGCGAATACATTAGCCTCAGCTCCTTCCAATCTGAAGAGGTTAAATTACCTGCTGGAAAGCAGAGGAAACCCTAAATCACTTGATGCAAGAAAAAAAATAGTCAGGAGAAGTTGAGTGAGCAGGGGAAGCTCAGATCTCCATTTAGGGAAGGGTCTCCTTAACTGGTCAGTTTCTGAAGGGCTTTAACTAGGAGGTCCTCTAGCAGAAAAAAAAAAAAAAACAACGCTTGGTGCTTTGCTAAAACAAAAACACATATACACATTTCCCTCACCTTTCAACATAACACCCTAACCCATTGTGAGGTTCTGGCCACTAGGTTTTTTGCCCCAAGCAGAGATCTGATTACTGTTATCTCTGCTTGCATAACTACAAATGTTATCATTACTTCTCAACTGATATGGCTCTGTTTTACAAACACAATGAAAGGCTGTATGTACACTTGCCCTCTCACCAGAAGGGCTGGTTTAAAATAGAGGAAAAAAAGAGAGAAGTAAAAGAAAGAGGGGGCTGGGAACTGAAAGGCAGGCCTGCTGAATGAGTCTTTCAGAAAGAATTATGTGATAGGTTTTGTGTGTGCGCTTTTTAAAAACGTTGCTGCCAAAGCTAAGAATTGAAAAGTATGCAGTGGGCATTGTGTCAGAAACACAATGATTTATTTTGCTGGTTCATTTTCAAACAAGAGCTTTCTCCTTATTCCCTGAAATGTGTTTTGGGCCCAAATCTTCAAAATGTGAGGAACAGAAGTTATGCAGAGAGCCAGGTCTGATTCAAGATAAACAAGCCTTATATTATAAATATGACAGTGGCATATCCCTGGCCTCCAAAGAGCCTCGTCTGTTTGCCCAGACTGCAGGCATTTTCTCCATCCAAAAAAAAAAAAAATGTGCAAGGGTAGAAGCGGGGTCCCTCTTGTCAGCCCTCCCGGCTTCCTCATCACCTGCAGGGCCGGAAGGAGGCCTGGTCATTGAGCCCTTCAAAGTCAGAGCTTGTATACACAGGCCCGCTCAAAATCAGGAGTGCAAGACATGTGGCTTCTTTGTTTTCCTGGTCCCGTCCCACAAAGCTGAAGCCTTATCCCTGTTAATTCCCACTCTGTTTCCTCCAGGATTGCATGGAAGTTCCTGGAGGCTCACTCAGGCCTGGCTGTGGGAGGTAGGCCAGAGAAGGGGGGGATCTGGTCCTCAAGGGGGCCATCTGTCCACGCAGCAGCTACTAGCAGGACTCTCCTGCCACTGGCCCTCTGCCCACACCACTCTTAGCCACACTGGGAGGCAGAGTTTGGGCTCTGTTTGAGCCCCTTCTAGAACCCTTACCTGATTCTTTTGACAATATATTTTTTTAATTATAACTAATTCATATGCCATAAAATTCACCCTTTTAAAGCGGACAATTCCGTGTTTTTTAGAATATTTGCAGAAGTGTCCAACGATCACACAAATTCCAGAACATTTCATCAACCCAAAAGAAACACTTCCTATACCTCATTTCAAATTTATCATTTCTAATTTTGTTTCCTAAAGAGGGTCTCAAATTGTTTAAGCCTTAAGCCCCCTAACAAATTCACAAGCAGCCTCAGGCCAGCTTCCCTAAGATCACCGGACAGATCATTCTACTCCAGAACCAGACACCCCAGGTGGCGGGAGGCACCGACGCACTGGATCCCAGATTCCCACCACCTGCCTGGAGTTTCTGGCTTTACTACCATTTCCCCAGGTCATGGACAGGATGCAGTACCCTCTGGAGGACCCAGCTAAGCTCAACCTTTCTTCCTTCTCTGGGGCATCTCCCTAGTCCTGAGAACATGGGGACCCCATAGCCCAACTCTTCTAGTTCTCCTTTTAAGCCCAAAACACAAGAATTTGACTCTCTTGTTCTCTGAATTGTGTCATCCCTTACCAGGGACTGGGAGGAGAAAGAAGTAGCTGCCTCATCAAAGGTCACAAAATAACGGAAAGTAATGATTGAAGTTGCTGAGAACAGCCAGGGACAGCAGGCTCAAGTGGTACGGGGTTCACTTGCAGCAGAAAGGACAGCATGAAGGCACAAGACTCAGCCCCTCCCAGCTTTTGGTCCCCTGAGGCCAGTGGATCTGCTCTGCAGCTGAGACAGGTGATAGGACAGCATACATCCTACTTTGTGCTGCAGTCAAAGAAAAGGACCCACTCTTCCCTCCTGGAGGTATCACAAAATAACTGAAAGTGATGGTTACCAAAACCCCACCAGGGTCAATTTGTCAATTACTCTCCTGACACGCATGGTATAATACAGCTCCAGACTTGTAGCAACCGAAACATCACTGCCTGGAGGCTTCTCTGAGCAGAGCCAAGGGTGATGCCAGTGGCCTTGCAGCAGGAACCCTCCCTGAGTCTGATACCCCTTCCTCAAAAAAGGAGGTGGCTTTATGAGCCATCTAAAGAAATAAATAAATAAAAGGAGGAGCCAGGGCTCCTGTCGCCTTGACGCTGCAACCTGATGAGAGAGTGGGCTGGGAACTATGTTCGCAAAGATGAAGCTCTGCTCAGGGAATCAAGGCCCGGGGGTCCTGGTCTACCAGAAAATCATTAGTTTGGGGTTATATATTCACTTTCACACTCTCAATTCCATTTACCACCTGCAATATGCCAAGCTACTTTGGTTGTAATTTCCTGGGACTCCCTGGTGCCAACTTTTGGTGAGATCTCATCTCCCTTCAGGGATCACTTGATTTGTATTTTAACTTGATTTCACTTAATTAAAAAGACTGAGAAATGGCTGGAACACACACAAAAAAGCCCCAAATTCCCCTAGGATGGCCTAGGCCAAACACATGAGGTCATTTGCTGCCCTGGAAGAAGACTGGCCGAATGATGGTGCCGGGCCAGGGGGAGGAGCCCAAGGTTAGCTTTCTATCCTGGGAAGGAGGAAAGGAAGCCAGCACTTTCCGCACTTCAGAAATCACAGGCCTGAGATTGGAGCCATCACCAAGCGTCCAGATAGTGGTGGTGAGGATAATGGTGACAATGATAATGGCAGCAGCTCCCCTGTGTTCCCTTGCGAAGCTCTGTGCAGAGCATTCACATTCAGGACTTTGTTTACTTCTCACCACCATTTTATGATGTAGATATTGATATTATCCCTGTTTTGCAGATGAGGAAAAAGGACATTAAAGAGGTTAGAACATTTCACTGAGGTCATACAACGAGGTATTGAGAGAGCAGCACTTTCACTCCATCCATCTGCCTCTGGACTCTTGCTCTTAACCAATGCTCTATGTTTCCTCAAGTGGGAAAGGCCAAGAACAGGCCATCCCCTGATTCCAGTGCAGAGATGTCCTTCCCAGTCTGGACCAAGCAATGAAGAGAGTTTGGACTCCCCTCAGGTTAGGACTGACTTTTACTGCTTTATTTTCTGTGGGAAACAGGATATCTGACCTGAGAAGTAACTGTTAATACCTCAATTATCTAGGGGAGAAAATGCATCCCTACCTCACACCATGTGACCAAATAAATGCCAGCTATATCAAAGATTAAATGATACATTGAAATCATAGAAACACAAGATAAAATAGTATTACAATATTGGAATGGGGAAGACTATTATAAGTAATCACTTAAAAGTCTTAGAAAGAAAAACTGAAGCACTTGAATACATTATTTTTTTTTCCTGGGAAGGAAAACAATGCTATTAATAAAGCTAATGGGTAAATAATAAATATATCACAAACAGACATCACTTGTTTTGTAAGTATCTCCTACAAAACAAAAGCCAACAGAAAATATAGGCAAAGGCCATGAAAAGCTCATAGCAAAGAAATTATAACAATCTCTTAAAATATATTAAAAGGTGTACACCCTTGCTCATAATAAGAAAGTTCCAAATTAAAACTCCCCATCTGGTTGGCAAAAACCTGCAAGGATCTACAAGAGTGTGGGGAAATACATTCTCAACCAGTGATGGAGGCCATGCACATCCAGTCAGCCTCCAGGGAGAGCCATTAGGCAATCAGTATTTGATCATGCAATTCTACTTTTAGGAATTCAGCCTACAAATATGTGCAGATATGTAGGGAGTGGTTATATACAAGAATATGTATTGTTTTCATCGCTTTTAATAGTAAAGTTTAGTGGGAACCCAAGTCATAGAATAGAGTATAAAACTGGTTAAACAAAGTATGGAACAGAATGCTACACAGATATAAAAAAGGATGACCTATGCAAAAAAATTAAATTGGACCCTTACCTTACGTTATATACAAAAATTATCTCAAAATGAATCAAACGCCTAAATTTAAAAGCTAAAAAAATAAATCTCTTAAAAGAAAACATAGGAGTAATTTTACATGACATTGGATTGGGTGATGGATTCTTAGATATGACAGCAAAAGCATAAGCAACAAAAGAAAAAAATAGATCAACTGGACTTCATCAAAATTAAAAACTGTTGTGCATCAAAGAATACTGTCAAGAAAGTGAAAAGACAGCCCACAGAAGAGAGGAAATATTGCCAAATAATACATCTGATAAGAACCTAGGATCTGCAATATGTAAATAACTTACAACTCAACAACAACAAAACAAAAAACTCAATTTAAAATAGGGCAAAGAATCTGAAGAGACATTTCCTCCAAAGAAAAGATACAGCCAATAAACATATGAAAAGATGCTCACCATCATTAGTCATTGGGGAAATGCAAATTAAAACCACTGGGGAGTGACTACTTAGTGGATACAGAGTTTCTTTTTGAGATGATGGAAACGTTCGGCAATTAAATAGTGGTAATGGTTGCACACACTGTGAATGTACTGGAAGCGTTGGAAATATATACTTTAAATTAGTTAAAATTGTGAATTTTATATTATAGTAACTTTTACCTAAACAAAACAAAAAAAAGGATGAGGAAGTTCTTTGTATACCAATAGGAATAATCCCCAGGATATATTTTTAAGTTAAAAAAAAAAAAAAAAAAGCAACTACGCTACTACAGAACAAAGGGTGTACATGTTCTCATCAGTAGAGTTCTCAATGTATTAATTGACCGTGTTTTATTAAAGTTTATCTCCCTGGATGAAAAGCAGAGAAACAGAACCATATCCAAGCCATCTCTAGACTCAGAGGATGAACACCCCGTTGTCCAAGGGCCACATAGCTGTTCAGTAAGCGCTTGCCACCAGGCCTTGTTTATGCAGAGTGCAAAAGCTGCCCCCATTCACCCCAGCTCATACTGGGCCAAGTGCAGGCAGCTTCTGGCTGGGGCTCACGTCCTCTGGCACAGCCACCTCCTTTGTGCCCTGTCATAACAAGCTGAGCAGGGGGCCCAGGGAAGCTGATCAGTATGGAGCCCTATTATGTCCATTTTCCCCACAACTAAAGCTGGGCCCACAGGCCCCCAGACAGCCAGTCTGATCCATCGCAATTGCTTCAGTTCAAGGGAGTTGCAAATCCAGTTCTGTTATGGATTGCATGTTAGTATCCCCTAAAGTTCACATATGGAAACCCTAACCCCTAGTGATATTAGGAGGTGGGGCCTTTGGGAGATAATTAGGTTGAGATGAGGTCATGAGGGTGGAGTCCCCATGATGGGATAAGGCAGAGTTTGTTCTCTCTTGTGAGAGGACACAATCAGAAGGCAGCTGTCTGCAAACCAGGAAGAGAGCCCTCAACAGACACCAAATCTGCTGGCACCCCAATCATGGACTTCTAGACTCCAGTGAAAAATACATTTCTCTTGTTTAAGACAATCTATGGTATCTTGTTATAGCAGCCCAAACTGACTAAGGAGAGAGAGGGAGAACAAAAAGATTCACAGCTCTAACTGCCCACCACAGGCATGGAGTCACCTTGAACTGGGTGCCCCTATGGTGTAAGCATCTTACCATGCCAATTGCCATTTCAGTGTTAAAAGATAAGCATTTTCAGGCCAGGTGCAGTGACTCATGCCTGTGATCCTAGCACTTTGGGAGGCTGGGCAGGGTAGATCACTTGAGGCCAGGAGTTCAAGACCAGCCTGCCAACATGGCAAAACCCCATCTCTACCCATGCCTGTAATCCCAGCTACTTGGGAGGTTGAGGCATGAGAATCACTTAAACCCAGGAGGCAAAGGTTTCAGTGAGTGGAGATTGCACCACTGCACTCCAGCCTAGGTGACAGAGCAAGACTCTGTTTCAAAAATAATAATAACAAGCATTTTCATATAGCATGACCCATAAATGTAAGCCAACTACTTCACCTGGTGCTCTACTTAAAAAAAAAAAAAAAAACATGAAACCATGATCAGTTCCAACACTGGAGGAAAAGCTGACTGAAGAAAACGTTTTGAGAGACTGCATAGTACTGTATTTTATGGGTGATGTTAGGGATTTTTAAGGATAATTTTGACCATATGTGATTCTCACTTCATGCGATGGCTTCACACTCCAACCCCTGAGTTGAATGTAACCGCACTGCAATAACAATAGGGTACAACTGACTTCTTTGTGTAGGAAATGAGAACCAAGACATGGGGACAGTTGGCCAGGCGCGGTGGCTCATGCCTGTAATCCCAGCACTTTGGGAAGCCAAGGTAAGTAGATCACCTGAGGTCAGGAGTTCGAGACCAGCCTGGTCAACATGGTGAAACCCCATCTCTACTAAAAATACAAAAAATTAGCCAGGCATGGTGGCAGATGCCCGTAATCTCAGCTACTCGGGAGGCTGAGACAGGACAATCACTTGAATCCAGGAGCCGGAGGTTGCAGTGAGCTGAGATCTCGCCACTGCACTCCAGCCTCGGTAACAAGAGCTAAACTCTATCAAAAAAAAAGAAAAAGAAGAAAGAAAGGGAGACACTTGTGTAGGTGCTGCCTGAAGTTCCCAGAAGTGTCCCACACTTTCCCCTCCCACAAGTATGTGCTGATAAAGTTCGTTACACAGGTACAAAGGACAAGTTTGCATGTGTTCAAAACTTACCATGTCTCGGTAATCTACAAGCAGATCTCATCCAAACTTCTGTTAATAAAAGGTAAGAAGTCTTGTCCTCATTTTATAGGAGGTGGGGAAACTGAGGCTCAGAAAGTCCACCCCCAGTCAACTGGAAGATGCAGTGATGGCCAAAAATCTGAGATCCAAAGCCCACGTTCTATCCACCTCATCACTCTGCCTTCCACCTGTAGCCAAATGATACTGATGATCTCAGCTCACCTGCTTTTTTCCTCCTGTGCTAATTTATTTCTTCAGTTTATATCCAATTGAGTCCCTTCTACTCAGGCAGCTTCTTTATCTGCAAATACACAATGGAGGAGATCTTCAGACTATATCCATCCAAAAATTGTTTCTTTCAGCTTGAGCATGCATGCCCAAGCCAGCCCTCTGGGTCCCTAAAACTTTGCCTTGCAGTATGAACCACTTTCTCCAGTAGTTTCTTAGCCATTCTACTAACATTTTTAGTCTTTTTCTAACCCCTTGGTATTGCAGATACTGCTCGCTTCCAAGACTACCTGCAGCTCTTATTACTTTCCTGTCATTGACTTCGTGCTGGGGTTTCTAACTACCCAATACAGATCCCATGCTTTCATTTCTTTTTCTGTCCTTGGAATCTGAAACATCTCCCAATTTACTGCCATCTGCTACCTTAATTAATAGGCTGTTTACCTCCCCTGTAAGACCTTGCAGAGATTCTCTTGGACTCCATCCCTAACTCTGTGCTCAGTGCAGGCTCTCATTAGTCTTGGTTTATAATCCAGCTTTCAATCTACTTGACAGCTCTCATCTCCAGGCCAATTTGAATTACATTTTTCTCATAAAATTTCATAAGACACAAACACGCTTTATTCAAGCCTGGAACAAATTATAGTTACAACATTCCCTTTGTCCACTCCTTTTATTATTTGAAAGGAACCCAGAAAAAGAAGAAAAGAATATCAATCTGGCTTGTTTGATAGAAATTCACTGGTTCTCTCTCTGCATTGAAGTCTCACATTTACACAGTGATCTCCAAGGAGTTCTCTCTTCTACATATCATAGCAGGGTGCCTTCTGCCAGCCTCCATTCCCCCCACCATCCTCATTGGCAGATTTGTATTGCGCACAGTGCAGTCATGCCCAAGTGCATAATCAGAACCGCAAATGAATGAAGTGACTGGTTTTGTAACCTTAACTGCCAACACCATTTACCAATGATGAGTCGCTCAGAGCGGAAAACAATCCATTATTAGAATTTTTGTTGTTGTGACCCGACAGTCATCGTTGCAAGTGTTCTTCAAAATGCAACTGTCCTCTGCTCTTTCTTCATATGTAAAGTAGAAAAAAGGGCAAGAGGGAAGAACCAGCATTTATCAAGCTCCAGCTGTGAGGCAGCTTCTGAGTGTGCACTTGGCTTCCCAAGCTTCATTTCAGTGATGAGTTTTAAACTGGCCTCGTCCGCATCTCCTGAAGATTTTGGTAAGGATGCAGATTTCCAGGCCTCACTCCTACGTATTCTAAGTCAGGAGCTGTGGAGCAGGGCTCAGGTATCTGTTCTTCTAAAGCCTCACAAAGTGCTTTTGATTACTAAGTGAATTTGGGAAGCACCAAAAAAATTTTTTTTTTCTTTTTGAGACAGAGTCTCGCTCTGTTGTCCAGGCTGGAGTTCAGTGGCACGATCAGGGCTCACTGCAATCTCCACCTCCTGAGTTCAAGCGATTCTCCTGCCTCAGCCTCCTAAGTAGCTGGGATTACAGGCTTGCACCACCACACCCAACTATTATTTGTATTTTTAGTAGAGATGGGGTTTCACCATATTGGCCAGGCTGGTCTTGCACTCCTGACCTCATGTGAGCTACTCGCCTGGGCCTCCCAAAATGCTAGGATTACAGGCGTAAGCCACTATGCCCAGCCAGGAAGCAGCAAATTTTCAAAGCAGCTCAGAAATGTCAACTTCAGCCTTTTCCGTCAGCCATTTGTTAGATGAAGAAATGAAAGCCCAGAGAGGTTAGATAATTTGCCCAACGTCCCAAACTAGGAAATGATACGCCCAGCATTAATGAATGGTCTGTAGGATTCTGGAGCCCATGCTATCTCCATGATCCCACAAAGCCTCCATTTGTTGGGAAACTTAATTTTTTTTTTTTTTTTGGTATGGTCAGTGGGGATACCTTAGTATCATCTTTGTGAAGATGAATACTTAGCATTGCTAAAAGACATGTGGTACACATCAGTGTTCATAGCTGCATTATTCATAATAGCCAAAATGTGAAAATAACTCAAGTGCATGTTAACACATAAATGCATAAACAAAATGTAGCATATCCACACAATGAAACATTATTCACTCCTAAAAAAGAATTAAATTCTGATGCATGCTATAACATAGATGAACCTGGAAAATACTATACTAAGTGAAATAAGCCAGACACAAAATAACAAACATTGTATGAATCCACTTATAGGCGCTACCTGGAATAAGCAAATTCATACAGACAGAAAGATTAGTGGTTGCTAGGGTCTGGGGGAGAGGGAATAGGAAGTTATTATTCAGTGGGTATAGAGTTTCTATACATTGTGTATATTTTATCACAATTTTTAAAAGCATAAAAAAGATATTTGAAAACAGCAGGAGGTTAAGCCATATATATATGCCCCCTGAAATACACTCCAAGAGTAAGATCGTGGAATAAACCAGAGACTTTCTTCTATTTTCCTCCAAAGTTGAATGAAAAACAGATTTCTGGTTAATTGAAGTTCCAGCTGGGTCATGGCTTCACTGTTTCACTCTGAGCTCATTTCTTCTAAGAGAAAGAATGACAGGGAGCCTTTTAGCATGTAGAGGTGACCCAACCCTGCATGGTGGGGCAAATGGCCTCACCTGGGGCAGCAGGAGGTGTGAAGATGACTCTACCACTCCCCTGAGGGACTGTCACTTGGATGAGTTAGGACATTAGTTTCTCATCTGGAAGAAGGGAGTGCTCTGGCTGGTGTTTTGCAGCACACCCCCAGTTCCTCTACTAGCATCCCTGTGCTGGGTTGAGTCCATGACCCAAGTTGAACATCCTTCCCCCAGAAATTTCTTTTCTTTTTTTTTCTTTTTAGCTACAAAGTTGCAACCCTGAAGGTATCAGCAGTGCTGGCAATCTCAGGTGGATAAGCTTCCACGGTTGCCAAGAGGGGCCACAGGCAACGTCGGTCAGCAGAGCCTCTGCTCCAGTACCAGCTCCCACGATCCCGGAGCTGCTTGTCCCAGGAGCCCACCCCTCAGTCCCAGGGCCCCCCTCCATCCCCACCACAGGTCCCTCTTGTTCTTGGGCAGAGTTGCTGACACCTGCAACACAAGGAATCCTGACTACCATGGTGGAAATTTGATTAAAAGAGTATAGGATTTATTCTATTTTTGTTTTTGTTTTTGTTTCTGAGATGGAGTCTTGCTCTGTCACCCAGGCTGGAGTGCAGTGGCAAAATCTCAGCTCACTGCAACTTCCACCTCCCAGGTTCAAGCAATTCTCCTGCCTCAGCCTCCCTAGTAGTTTGGACTACAGGTGTGCGCCACCAAGCTGGGCTAATTTTTGCATTTTGAGTAGAGACGGGGTTTCACCATCTTGGTCAGGTTGGTCTCGAACTCCTGACCTCAAGGATCCACCCACCTCTGCCTCCCAAAGTGCTGAGATTACAGGTGTGAGCCACTGCACCCGGCCTCTTCTGGTTTAAAAAACAAACAACAAACTTAAATCCTCTAATCCTGAAAAAATTACTCTATACCAATTTAACTATAAGAAACCTTTCCCTTTGTGAAGGAAGTGTCTCATCTGAGACTCAGAGTGGCCAGCCCAGATAATGCTCAGACCCTTTATGGCTCCAAATCCTCCCATTCAAAGGCCAGACAAGAGTAGAAGATAGGAGAGGGAGAATTATGGAATAATTCAAAACAATTATTATGTAGGTTTTAAATTTGTTTCGATGAGTTATTTAAGAGCGCTTTCTCCTCCTCTGTGTTTTTCTAGAAGATTCGTATCTTCAAGGAAAATGTGATTGCATCCTTTAGATCAAAGATACTGAAAGAAGATGCCTATAAAAGAAAATTTTAGGCACATAAAGGTTATGGTGCCTGTGCCTCTACAATGAAAAATGCAATCTGTTCTGTCTGAGAAAGAAAGGAAGCAAGAATCTCCCATGCAAGCCTGGCACTTAGTTCTAGCAGAGGGAGTCAGCAGTTGGAGAAGAAATACATCGGTTGTCAGTCCCCACATATCCTATGGCTGTGCCTTTTTTTATTACAGAGGACATTGCAGTGAGGGATACCCACTTTCATGGTGGAAGACAAGCCAGCTAATTTAATATTGCAATGAAGGAAACTGCCATTAATCTACACATGGAATTAAATCAACAGTGGACCTCATGAAAGCCAGGAAAAGAGAGCTAAGTCTTAAAGCAAGAATGGCCAAGGCAGCGGGAACAGTGTATGCTTTAAACTTCAGGTTTTGTTAGCAAGACTTTTGTCCTCTTTTAATAGTTAACCTGACCCCAGCTCAAGAATCCAAGATACTGAGTAGTCTATTGTGCACCTGCAGAAAACTTTCAAACCCTTAATGACTTATAATCTTGGTTTCAGCAATCATCTCAGTAATTCTCACAGCTCCCAGATGCTCCAGACCCACCTATCGCTCGTCTCCAGCAGGAGGTCCTGGGTTTTACGATTTTAAAATGTAGCTTGAAAAAGTCTCCATCTTATCTAGGAGGAGAAGTGGTGTCACTTGCCAGCCCAAATACTCTAGTAAGTTTCTCTCTCACTCAGCTGCCACTACTGTTTCGTGCAGCCCAGCCAGGCTCCTGCAGAGATAAAAATACAACTCATTTAAGTCAATGATTAAATTGAAAGTTATAATATTACCAATTAAGTTTGCGCAAAGAGGGGAAAAAAAAACCCCAAATTCTTTAGGAGGGTCACCGCAATGCCTGTCTTCACAAATAGCACTGTCACCACTCCCCACCTGAATGCAGAGTCTTATGAAAGCACCTAAGGAAAGCCCCCCCATGCCTTGTCACTAGGGTCTCCGCTTTCAGTCTCAGAACAACTACTTATTGTCTCCTAAGCACATTTTTATCTGAGAGTCTGTGTGCTCACTGGGCTGTGGAGAAACCTTCCAGAGTCAAGCGCATTTCCTGAGCCTGCTAGTCCCAAAGGGGTTGAGGAAGAGGATGGGCACTGAGATCACACTGGAACAAGAAATGCAGGATCCATGCTGGGAATTATTCAGAGTGTGTATGAGATCCAAGCTGGGAATTATTCAGAGTATGTGTAAGCCAGGTGTGGTGAAGACAGGTGACAAAAACAGCTATCAAAGTAAGGCATGTTAGACCACAGGACCAGGGCTAGGGTGTGCTTGCGGTGAGGAGGGTGGCACACCTCGACTGCAAATGCTGTCATCGTCAGGTGCACATTGTGCACTTGCACGGGCCTGAGTCTAAGTACCTGAGATGGAGCCTGGGTACCTCTCTCACTGCAGCTAGCCCCAGCCTTGTGGTTTACAGTTCCCCCAGCACGGCAAAAACAGCTTCCTTTCCTCCAGCTTGGCTGCATTTAAAATACAACTGGTGGAGGGAGGGGTTACAGCACAAGCCGAAGCCTGTCTGCAGGAGTTGGCCCTGAACTAACAGTTCACATACGGCAGCCTGCCACATCTTCCCACCCAACCCACCGTCACCGAACACTGTCCTCTGGAGTTCCCGGCGAAAGGAAGTCCCCAGTGGCCTGGACAGAAGAGCTGGGCCCCCTCCCAGATCTCACTCCAGCAGATTCCCCGGCTGCAGAAAGTGACACGCGTTGTTCCTGTTCCACTGTGCGTTAGACGGCCCATTATCCCTGTGATGATGCACAGTTAGTTCTCAACTCATTAAACAACGCTGGCAGCCTTTTAAACAATCCTCTAATTACTAGTCTCCCCACCGAATTACACCCTCCAAATCCTAGTTTGTGCTACTGTAGACTTTTGGGAGCTCAAGTCGATGGGAGAAAAATCCCAAGAAAACGTCTTGTCTGGGGTAATGACTGTGCATGGGTCTGGTTTCCCAGCAGAGTGGTACAGGCAGGATTAGAGTTCAGAGGTTTCGGTTGGACCAGCCCATACCACAAAAGGTCTCTGGCTAAGGCCCAGGTTGGCAAGAGGGACTCTTTTTTTTTTTTTTTTTACACAATGACTTTGGAGGGTTTTTAAGAGCTATTTTTGGTTTGCAGAAAAATAATTGGAAAATACAGAGAATTTCCATACACTCCCTTGCGTACTCTCCTTTCCCCCATTATTAAACCTTGCATTAGTGTGATACATTTGTTACAACTGATACGCCAATATTGGTTCATTGTTACTAACTAAAGTCCATAGTTTACATTATGGTTCACTCTTGCTGTTGCACATTCTGTGAGTTTCAACAGATGTCTAATGATGTGTATCCACCATTGCAGAATCACACCAAATAGTTTCACTGCCCTAAAAATCCCCCACACTCCACCCACTCATCCCTCCCTCTCCCCAAACCGGCAGGGGTATTTGCTTATCTCCAGTTTACTAGAGAAATGTATATAGTTTTCTCTCTTTTCCCCTGAAAATAAATGGTGTTGATTTATTAGGACCATTGGTTCATCATAAAGCTGAGTTCACAGTCTCATGAGGCTAAATTAGGAATATCCAGTACACCTACGTCACTTGTATAGTACAGAGAATATAGGATATTCACTGGAACATCAGGCAGCCTCTCTCCAGGATCCTTGTGGCAGAGCCATGGAATCCTCATCTATTAGTCAATGAACAGGCACACATGAAGTCCAGGCCGCACCCAAGAGGACAGACAAGAATGCTGCAAAACAAGCACTGTGGCTCATACCTGGAATCCCAGCACTTTAGGAGCCCAAGGTGGGCAGATCACTTTGAAACCAGCCTGACCAACATGGCAAAACTCCATCTCTACTAAAAATACAAAAAAAAAAAAAAATTAGCCGGGCGTGATGGTGTGTGCCTATAATCCCAGCTACTCAGGAGGCTGAGGCATAAGAATCACCTGAACCCTGGAGGCAGAGGTTGCAGTGAGCCGCGATCGTGCCACTGTACTCCAGCCTGGGACAGAGCAAGACGCTGTCTCAAAAATAATAATAATAATGGAAAATGATAGGAAAATACAAAGAGAAGACAAAGCTTAGGAACACAGAGCAGTGGTTCTCAAGGTATTGCCTGGACACAGCTGGAGGACCCTGAAACTTTTTCAGGGGTTTATGAGTACAAAACAATTTTCATAACACTAAGTTCTTTGCTTTTTTCACTCTTATTCTCTCAAAAGTGTGCAGTAGAGTTTTCCAGGGTCTACATGATATGTAGTACCACAAGAGATCAAATGCATACGCAGCTATAAGAATCCAGCTGTTTTCTATTAAGGCAAACAATAAAGAGTATTGCAACATGTACAAAAAAAAGTTATATGCCACTTTTCACCTTTTTTTTTGGAAAATATACTTAATTTTTACTCTAAAAGTTACATGTGTTAATATGTGATGGGTTTATTACTGCTAGTTTATGTGAAATACTTTTAAGTTTTTTCCTCAGTTTTAATTTCCAATATAATAAATATTAACAGATATAACCCACATTACAAAAGATTTTAGGAATTCCCAATAATTTTAAAGAGTGTAGGCCAGGTGCAGTGGCTAATAATCCCAGGACTTTGGGAGGCCGAGCTGGGCAGATAACCTGAGGTCAGGAGTTCAAGACCAGCCATGGTCAACATGGTGAAACCCTGTCTCTACTAAAAATACAAAAAATTAGCTGGACGTGGTGGTGGGTGCCTGTAATCCCAGCTACTTTGGAGTCTGAGGTAGGAGAATCACTTGAGCCCAGGAGGCAGAGGTTGCAGTGAGCCAAGATCACACCATTTTACTCCAGCCTGGGCAACAACAGTGAAGCTCCGTCTTCAAAAAAAAAAGGAATCCTGACACCAAAGTTTGAAAACCACTGACTTACAGCAAAGGATTTGGAGTTAGACAGACCTACCTTGAAAACCCAATACTGCCATTTGAACTAGTTGTTTAACTCTCCCTGCCCTGAGCCTTGTTTATCAGTAAAATGGTGATAATACTGTTTATCTCATGGGGTGGTTGCAAAGATTAATGGCCTGACATATAAAAAAACACCCTGCAAGCTCCCTGGTGTAGATGAGGCCATTGGTAAACAGTAAAAGAGAAGAAGAAGAAGAAGGAAAAAGGAAGAGGAAGCTTAAAACGTAGTCCCAGCTCTCGAAATGTATTTCTAGAGAGAAAGGTTGTAGTGTTGTATATGAACCAATAGAAGATAAACAAAGGGTCTTCATCCCCCTCTGTGTGCTACACACAATGGTTTAGGGCTCAAACAGTGAGTCTTGAGAGATGGGGAGAGTTACAAGGGCAGAAGGGGAGAGTGTTACTCTTCTGTTCACTGAGAAATCAATATGAATGAAGGCTCAGAAGAAGCAGGGGGCAGTCTTTCTGTAAGAGAGACCAGTCAGCCTGCTCAGGTGCACACTTGTACACACCCATGCAGTCATACACACATGTCCATACTGAGTATGTATGCATGGAAGTGACTACATCCAAAATCATCTTCTCATGTGATCATAATATAAGTAACAGGACCCTGGTCCCTCCCGGCCTCATGAACACATGGCTACCGACCATCTTTTCTGTTGCTTTTCGACCCTCTCTGTTCACTCACCTTTACACCCCACCCAGAGATCTGGATACAGATCAGAGGCTAGGCATCTTTATGCAATGTAAACAGCTCCATATGTGCAACCAGAGGAGAATGCGCCAGTCCACTCTGGGCATCCAGGAAAGAACAGAGGGTTCCTGCCTTTAGGAGCTTACCTATAACACAACTGGAAAGATGAGGCATGAAGAGGTGGCTAAGCCACTCTGCTATGAGCAGAGGAAGCTAATGGCCCAGGGAAGCAAGACTGCATTGTCACTGGGCCCAAGCAGAAGCAAGATGGCACACTGAAGATGGAATAACTCAAGTTGGTTGTGGGCAGTGTGAGGCAGGACAGAGCAGGAACACAGGGCTAGCAGCAGAAGAGCCTTTGCCACCCACGGGCCTGATGGAGCGAAGGAGGGTGCACCTACTGCTCTCAGGGGAGCCTCATGTGCTGGGGCCAACTGGAGAAAAGCAGGGATCCTTGGTCAAGAGGTAATAATGAGGCCAGGTGTGGTGGCTCACACCTGTAATCCCAGCATTTGAGAAGGCCAAGGTGGGAGGATTACTTGAGGTCAGGAGTTTGAAACCAGCCTGGAAACAGAGAAACCCCGTCTCTACTAAAAATAAAAAAAGTATCTGGGTGTGGTGGCACATGCTTGTAATCCCAGCTACTTGAGAGGCTAAGGCATGAGAATTGCTTGAACCCAGGAGGTGGAGGTTGCAGTGAGCTGAGATTATGCCACTGTACCCTAGCCTGGCTGGCAGAGTGAGATACTGTCTCCCCCCCAAAAAAAAAAAAAAAAATGGTAATGAATGCTGAGCTGGAAAGTGGCCAGATAGGATTCAACTCCAGGCCTATTGTACAAAAGCCTGACCTCTGTCCATTTTATCATGCTGCCTCTTCTCAGAAAAGAAGCTATGTGAATCTGGCATAAAAAGGATTCTGCTTGGTGCCTGCATGCTAAATTGGAGATAATTATAAAGGGTTATATTAACCAGGAGAAGTCAGGCTATGATGCAGTAACAAACAAACCAAACATTTTATAGCTTAACCTCCAAAGAAGTTTATTTCTTGCTCCCATTACATCTGTAGCTCAAGAAAGCAGGGGACTCTGCTCATCACAGTCACTTGGGGACCCAGATGCCATCTCAACCCGTGCTTCCACAGGTACCTCTGACAGGGAAGGGCACACAGCTAAGCCAAGGCTTCTTACCTACAAAGCTCCACATATGACTGCTACATACATTTCGCTGAATGGAGCAAGTCATAAGGCCCTACTGAACTTCACAGGGGTGGGTAAGTGCCCCAGGTACCATGTCTTAATGGCCTCCATGCTAGCCTTCGCTTGCTCTTAGCCTTAAGTCCAAGAGGCAATCTTCATGCTTTCTTTGGTTCTTTTTTTTTCTTTTCTTTTTTTTTTTTTTTTTTTGAGATGGAGTCTCGCTGTGCCACGCTGGCTAGAGTGCAATGGCGTGATCTCGGCTCACTGCAACCTCTGCCTCCCAGGTTCAAACTATTCTGCCTCAGCTTCCCGAGTATCTGGGATTACAGGCACCCACCACCACACCCAGCTATTTTTTGTATTTTTAGGAGAGATGGGGTTTCACCATGTTGATCAGGCTGGTCTCAAACTCCTGACCTTGTGATCCACCTGCCTCGGCCTCCCAAAGTGCTGGGATTACAGGTGTGAGCCACCACACCTGGTCTGGGTTCTTACTCTACATGGGACATTGTGCTAAGCAGTGTGCACGTATCACCTAATTTGAACCCCACAGCAACCTGTGAGCTGGAGTGTATTTATATCCTCACTTCACAAATGAAAGCTACAAGGCACAGAGAAGCTTAATTAATTTAATAATTTTTCCCAAGCTCACACAAGTGAGCCATGATTTGAATCCAAGCTCTCTGTTCGCAGATCTTACACACATAACCACTGGACTCCAATCATTTGTTGATCATTCAACTAATAATTGTTTGTGCAAGACCTGTATGGGAGGAACTCAGAGCACAGGGAGATGCTAAGATCCAAAGTCCCACAGGGCAGTGGGGCATAAGGTGCTATTAGGATTTTAACCCCAAAGCTCAAATATTGAAGACACTGAAAAATCCAAGTCTAAATGCCCCTCTACTCCACATCTACCACTCATTTAATGGGGAAATTCTCTCTGCAGTGCCCATCTTCCCTTCTCCTTCCTGGTAGCCTTGTGACCTCTGGGTCAATACCTTCTTTCTCCCTGGGGACAGTTGTGCCTACCACAACTTCATCACATCAGATCTAGGGTTACTCCATCCTTGGGTCAGAGAGAACTGGAGTGTTCCTTTCTTTGTGACATTCCCCTTTCACATACTTGAAAAGCATTATCATATTTTCCTCCCCCGATGTGGTCCCTCAAGCTTAGACTTCCCAGCCTCTTGAAAATTTCTAAGTTTCTTTATAAATTATCCAGTCTCAGGCATTCAATTATAGCAACAGAAAATGGGCTAAGACAGAGAGTTATCCTAGAAAGAGAATGCAAGAAAAGTCAAGGTAGAGCTAATTTTTTTTTGTTTGTTTGTTTGAGACAGAGTTTCACTCTTGTTGCCCAGGCTGGAGTGCAATGGCACAATCTCAGCTCACTGTAACCTCTGCCTCCCAGGTTCAAGAGATTCTCCTGCCTCAGCCTCCCGAATAGCTGGGATTACAGGCACACGCCACCACACCCAGCTAATTTTGTATTTTTAGTAGAGACGGGGTTTCTCCATGTTGGTTTGGCTGGTCTTGAACTCCCGACCTCAGGTGATCTGACCTCAGGTGATCCTCAGGTGATCAGGAGGGGTCAGCCTCCCAAAGTGCTGGGATTACACGAATGAGCCACTGCACCTGGCCAGAGCTAATGTTTTTTAATGCCCCATCCTGCTCTCAGAATATGCAAGTTTTTTTTTAAAGGCAGGCAAAGTTCCTGGCACATCCTGAGCAGCCTCAATGTGTCTGCCTGAGCAGTTTCTGCCTCTCCTGATGTGGATGTGGATGGTGTCTCTATTTCTCTCCTTAACAGAAAGCACACCCTGAAGATAACATCAGCCAGGCAACCACTCACATCAGCTATGACATAAAAGGCTTTTCTCTGGGTGTCGGAACACTCACTTAGAAAGGTCAACACTTGCTTTGTTTGATCCCGAGATAAGAAATGCCTCTCTACCCTCCTCAGAAAGAGACTGCAGAGCCCCTAGGAGAATTACCTAATCAGTTCAAGTTCCCCGGGTCTTTCATCTTGGATTGGGACTTCATTTTTAAGAGAAAATCACAAGACTACACATTACTAGATTTCTTTTCCTTTTATTTTTTCTTTTTATCATAAAGATGAGACCCAGACACTAAGATCTGAATTATTCTTTTTACAAATAGATCATCTCAAGGGGGCATGTATACATAATTGCTAGTATTTGTCCACTACTTTGAGGCTTACCCAGTGCTTTTATAGGTACACTCTTTTACTTTATTCTCACACCCTTCTGGAGAAACAGGCATCAGTATTCCCTCCATTTTACAGACAAGTCAACTAAAGCTTAGAGAAGTTTGGTGGCTAGTCCAATGTCACACAGACTTTCAATGGGAAAGCTGGGGGCTGAACTTCAAGTTTAAACCTACCATGTTGCTATTGCTGCTACATCCTTGCCAGCTTCTACTTCCATGAAGCCTCAGTCCCATTTTTGCTGATTTTGTGACTCTCGAATAGAGTCAAGATGCTTGTTCAGCAAGTGCATAAAGCATTTCTGGGCAGTTGACGTTTTGGTGCTTTAATTTGAATGTGTCCCCCACATTTTACATGTTGAAAATTTAATCCCCAATTTCATATGCTGATTGGAGGTAGGACCTTTGGGAGGTACTTGGGATTAGACAAGGTCATCAAGGTAGAGCCCCCACGATGGGCCTAGGGCTTTATGAGAAGAGGAAGAGGGACCTGAGCTGATGCTCACACTCTTGCTGTCTCACCATGTCATACCTTCCGCCATGTCATGACGTGGCAAGAAGGCCCTCACACGATGTGGCCCCTCAATCTTAGACTTCCCAGCCTCTAGAAGATTTCTAAGTTTCTTTACAAATGACCCAGTCTCAGGCATTCAGTTATAGCAACAGGAAACAGGCTAAGACAGGGAGTTATCCTAGAAAGAGAATGTAAGTTTCCAAATACCATGAGTCCTGTGGAGAGAGGGAGGGATCCATCTTTATCAAGAGATCGCTGGGTCCTCACTGTGTACAAAGTCAAATACTTGAGCTGCCTAGGTTAGCCTTTTTTGTGTTGCTATAAAGGAATGTCTGAGGCTGGGTAATTGACAAGAAAAGAGGTTTATGCTGGCGCATGGTTCTGCAGGTTCTACAGAAAGCACAGTGCTGGCATCTGCTTCTGGTAAGGCCTGAGGAAGCTTTCAACCATGGCGGAAGGCAAAGGAAAGGCAGGCACATCACATGGCAAGAGAGAGAGTAAGAGAGAGAGATTGGGGAGGTGCCAGGTTTTTTGTTTTTTGTTTTAAATAACCAGATCTCAAGGTAACGCATAAGCACAGGGAGGGCACCAAGCCATTCATGAGGGATCCGCTCCCATGACCCAAATACCTCCCACGAGGCCCCACCTCCAACACTGGGGATCACATTTCAACATGCGATTTGGAGGAGATACACATCCAAACTCTATCATTGGCCCTGGATACTTTCTATCTGCAGAGAAAGGACCCCTGGGACAGGGCAAGTCTTCCCAGAAGAGGGGTGGGCAGGCCCTTGGAGCTGGGACTTGGAGAATTAGGACGAGGGTTAGGATGGGCGTAAAGAAAGGTAACGGAGCCGCTGGGCAGGAGAAGCAGCCCCGGTGGGAATGCTATTGCTAGGGAATTTCTACATTCTCCATTCTTCTTAAAAACTGGCCTAGCCGAGAAGATGAGAACACACGTGATTCCAGAAAGCTCTGTAAATGTCCCCAGCCTCACCCCACACTGCAGACACATCACCAATAACCCAGCTCCCAGTAACCCCACAATGGGGAAGCAAAGAGAAAGAGGGTCTGACTGAGACCTCAGACACCTGCACACACACACACGCAGATCCAAGAGCTTGGGTCCATCAGAAGCCAGAGAGGGAAAGCAGCACCTGCCTGAGTCCCTGCGGCAAACCCTTCACCTGCAGCCTCTTTCTGCAGTTGTTCCTTGTTTTTTCCCAATTCACTGTAAACACCTTGAGAGTAGGTGGTGGGTTTCATGAGTCCTGGTGTGCCCATAGAGCTGTGCATACAGTAGGTGCTTAATAAATGGCAGTTGGTAGACTGAATAGAAGGGAAGCTGCCCAGAGCAGTGGCTGGAGAAGACACTGAGTTGGTGGGTAGCATATGCTTGGACAGGCCAGAAAGTCTGAAGACCCCGGGTCCCCTCCCCATTCAGTCGTCAATTGATCGTGCAACCTTAGGTACTGCTGCCCCTCTTCAGCCTGTTTCCCTCTCTAAAGTAAAATAGTGGCTTGGCTCATCTTTAAGATCTACCTCAGCTCAGACTCATGAGATTTCCTGGGCTTTCTATACTCCACTTTATCCCAGGAGCATCCCTTGGCGGGCCAAGGGAGAGTAGTTTGCTCAGCTTCCATTCACCATCTGCTGGCCTTTCCTGCCCCAGAGCTTCAACATTTGGGGAGCCAGCAAGGGAGTTGTCATCATTGCTGAGAATAGGTCCCCGTGGCTGGCGCTGCAGATCCCGCAGGATGCAAATTAGCAAAGCTGGGAACTGCAGAGGTCAGGACCCTAAGCCTGGGGAGCCAAGGGCTGTGTTTTGAAGGAGGAGCCCCAGCTCTGTGCAGTTTTATCAGCCTCGTTATCACAACTAGCCCCTCACTCAAAGCCACCTTTCAGAATGGCCAGTCAGCCTACAGCAAAGCAATGTTTTCAGGTCTCCTGCACTTACAAATGCATCTCTAGCTGTCAGATGTAAGAGAGACGAAAGTCTCACCCCACAGCCAAGAATGGGAGAACTTCTAACTTTTCCACCCAGCACCTGGTATCATGCACGTTTCTGGCTTTCTGGCCATTCAACACAACACCCATTCTCCTCCCCCTTTCTTTTCGTAACAACATCCCGATTTCCTCCTGGGGAATGACCTCTTTCCCACTTTGATACAGTCTGGTAGGTTCGTCATTCAAAATGCCCTGCCTTCCCCAAGCCAGGCGATGGGCGCTGGACCCCAGCAGAGCCCACTGTACCTGCTCTCCCTGGAATCGGGATCATGAGCAGACAGACGGGATGGGACATGACCAGGGCCCCTGTTCCATGACCAGCACCATGGGAAACCTTCCGTCAGCTCTGCCAAGAAACCCTCAGAGCTCCTGGGCTCTCATCCTTTGCCCCTTCCCTCTCCTGCTTTCTCTCTGATTCTCAAGCTGCCCCCTCATTTTCAATTTCCTATCCTGTTGCCCACAACAAAAAGCCCTAACTGATTCATCCTCCAAATCTCTGGGTATGGTGGTATAAAGAACACACAGCTCTGGTCACCTTGGGGTAGCAGAGCACACCCCTCTGCCTCTTCCCAAAAACCAGGCGCACCACAGGGGCACAGCCATGGGCCGGACCTGAGCTCCCATCTCAGCCATCTCTCAGCTGCTCGGCCTTAGGGTCAAGATGTTTGTGAATCTGTTTCTTCACCTCCAAAATGGGAAAAAGTTTGCCTACCTGGTGGGACTGGGGCGTGGGTTAATAAACTGCACAGCGTGCCTAGCAATGGGCTTTTTTCTGACTCCATGCACTGAAATCACCACGTTGCTTTTGGGTTGTCCAAAACACTGGGTCACCAAGAAAAGCCTTTCAAAGCCCCTTTCAGGAAGGGATTATTTTTCTAACTTGAAACAAGAAAGAGTCATTTGCCAAACTGAAATAGCACATAAACCTTAGAACCCACAGATTTGAGTGAATTCTAATCTTGGCCAAAACTGGCAGGAGTGAGGGGGTGTGGGGGAGGGAGAGGATGAGTCAGAGATTCCGCCCTTCAGAGGGGGCAGCCTAATATGGCATTGGGGAGCCACAGGAGACGACTTAGATATGCCTGGACTTTCAGACTGGAGCCGTAACGCTGGCCAGGAACCAGCTGTGCCTCCCCCACACCCCATCCAAAAAAACCTACCCTCATATGCATGGAGCAGAGCCTCGGGGTGGCAACCCAAACTGGGTGTTCAGATCCATCAGCAGGAACCAGCTGAGAGACTAGCAGCTTGCTGCCAGGAATGATGGCAACCAGCCTTCTCCCGGCATGCCCTGATTCCTGGGCCAAACGTGGACCTGGCTCTGCAGGCACTGTGTGGTCCTCACTGACTCCAGTTCTCCTAAATGCAGTCTCCGTGAAGTCTGTGATACGGCACATGAGCACAGGAGGAAGAGGGAGGCTTTGCCTGGTGTAACCTCAGAGCATGTGTAGTTTATTTTCAGCCCTGGAGTAAAGGGCCTGGGTGAGGAAGGAACTTCAAAAGGTGAGATTTCTGTTGTTGGAATAGTTTCACAATGTAATGAAAACAAAGAGATGGCTCTTAGAGGGCGTGGGTGGAAGCAAAGCCAAGTTCTGGCTCTGGCGTGGCTCCCCTAGCTGTGTGACTTTGGGTAAGTCTTTGCACCTGTGTTTTTATTACCTGTAAACTGAATAAAGTAGAGAATTGGTTCTCAAACTCAAATGCTCATCAGAATCATCTGGAAGGCTTGTTTCCTTGGCCCTGGCACAGAAATTCTAATTTAGAGGATCTGGGGCAAGAACTGAGAATTTGCGTTTCCTTTTCTTTAATTATTATTCTTTTTTTTATTATTTTTTAAAACGGAGTCAGGCTCTGTCACCAGGCTGGAGTGCAGTGGCCCAATCTCGGCTCACTGCAACCTCCGCCTCCCAGGTTCAAGCGATTCTCCTGCCTCAGCTTCCCAAGTAGCTGGGACTATAGGCACGTGCCACCACGCCCAGCTAATTTTTGTATTTTTAGTAGAGACAGGGTTTCACCATGTTGGCCAGGATGGTCTTAATCTTTTGACTTCGTGATCTGCCCACCTCGGCCTCCCAAAGTGCTGGAATTACAGGTGTGAGCCACCGTGCCTGGCCAGAATTTGCATTTCTAACGAGCCTTCGGGGATATAGGATTCAGGGGTACATTCCATGGGAAACAGTCTCATTGTCCTGTATCCCAGCAAAAAGTCCTCTGATTGGACTGGCTTAGGTGACACACCCATTTCCAACCAGGCCAGAAGCTGCTCATTGGGCTGGCCCAGGTACTGGCTCCATCCCCGGAACCAAGAGATGAATCAGCTTCCCCCTAACCAATTGAGTCACCAACACAGGGACTCGGGATCAGGAAGGAGTAAGGGAGGAATTATGCTGGAGAGACAAGCAGCGAGTGCCTCGTCAGCGGCAGAGCAGCACCTGAGCCAGGTGAGGCTCACTCCTGCAGGCCCTGTCTCTAGCAAGCCTGGACATTTCCACGTAGATCCTCTGTTTGAGAGGTCAACTCTGGGTGTTGTTTGCTGAACTCAGGCTCCTGTGGCTGGGTGAAAAAATTTGGGAAGAGACCTAGTTCAGGTCCCTGCCTCCAGGGAAGATAGTACCTAACCCGTTCCAGGCAGATGAATTCCAACCAAATCCTCTAAAAAGGAGATAATCAGCTGGGTCCTCCTGACTGGTGTTCCTGAGGGAACGTCAGCAACACAGTCTGGTTACACTGTGTCATTCATCACAGTTATGCTGTGTCACCCTGTGCTCTGGAGCAAATGTACAGACAACTATAACTCATTCTTGCTCATTCTTGCATGAAGTCTGTTTCTGACCTCAAAGCAACTCCCAGATAATGAAGGCGATGAGATGATGATGATGATGAAGGGGTTCAAGTGTCACTGCCATTTTCCCTAAGGCCTTGACCCTCCCTATTAGGGGTCTTTTCAGATCAGGATTTCAGGTTATAGATGATTTGCTCAGAAAGGCAGACCAGCAATTTATCAGCCTTCCTACCTGAGCCCCCTGTGGATCACCCAGACTAGGGGCCGAGGAGATGAAGTCCACAGAGGGCTAGTTTTGGTCCACAATCTGAGATGCAAAACTCCGGGCCAGGAATGGATCTTGGGTTTAAGGCCCTGCTATGACTTTTTCCTGAAATCTACCCATAAATTATCCAGGCACTTGGGACTCATTTACTGGGAAACAGAATAATGTCAGGATTCAGCCAGCCAGGCCAGCAAGCTCTGTGCTCAGATGGCCTGAATTCAGTCCAGGCTATGTGATCTTGGATAACTCACATTACTTTTCTGCACTTCTGTTTTCTCGGGAGCAAATCAAATTCTAAGAGTGCTTATACTTCAAAGGTGGTTGTAAAAATTAAAATAGGCAAAGCACTTGAAATATTGCCTGGTGCATGACAAGTGCTTTATAAATATTAGATATGATTATTCAGGCATTGTTCAATTCATCAGGCATTAATGAACCATCCTCTGGAGGTGAGTGACAATTAGGGGACAGAAATTCATAGCAATAAAGATCTGAAAATTTGCCTTCACCGTGTTCATAGTCTAGAAGAAGATAGACTCAAAGAAAGATAAACCACAACACATGATAATAAATGCTGTCACTGAGCTTTGGATAAAGTGCTGACGCTACCTGGAAGCGACCAGGAAAGCCTTCCGAGGGACATGATGTTAGACCAGGCCTTGAATGAGTTTGCCAGTGAAAACTGCCTGAGGGAAACCACTCTAGATATACAGAACAGAATGTTTGTGTCATGAAAGGGCCTGCGAGTCCATGGAATGATGGTTTCAGAGCAACAGCAGCACAAGGTTCCCAAGGAGGGAGTGGCGTATATCAGGCCCGGTAAGGTGGTTAGAACGTCATGCTGCAGACTTTGGACTTGATCTGCATGCCGCAGGAGCCAACAGACGTTTTTAAGCAAGAGAATGAGATGGGATGGAATATGACTTTTTTAGGACTGTAGTGGGTTGGTTAACAGGGTAAAGCGTGGCCTGGATGGGAGACACTGGTACCGCTGGGCCAGCAAGGAAGCTGAGCCCAGGTAAGAGATGAAGGCTTGAGAGATAAGAAGGAGGATACTCTTTTCAGGACAATGGACAGGAAGTGGTGGCTCACCAGATATTAGAGAGGAGAGCGAGGGAGGAGTCCAGACAGAGTCTATTGTTTCTGACTTGGGAGGCTGTGTGGATGGTGTTGACTCAGGGAACATGGGAGGAGGTGCAGACTCGGGTAGGTGGGCATGGATGGAGCAAATGGGTGCCCATTTGGTGCGTTAAGTTTGCGTTACAGAAGCAGGCCACTCCTTCACACTTAAAATGTCCAGCCACTCTTGGAAAAAAGTGAACAGATTATATACAGCAGATTTTCAAACTTTTTCCTGAGAGTAATCTTATCAGGCCAAACGCTCTGTTTTCTGATAATTAAATCCAGATAATTCTAAAAGACCTGTGACTGCCAGGCAAGGATCAAAACAAGAGTAAACAGCAAAACCCTACTGGAAATCAAACCTCTCTTAATTGCATTACATAATTGAATCATGCCCACTTAATTTTGTCCACTAACAGAAATTAACACACTTAAGAGACATCCACATGAGGATTCTGCCATGGCCCCGTGTCAGTCTGTACCCCAGCCGGGAATGATGGACAAAGTTCCCTTTTATGCAACACTCTCCTCAGGAAGGAAAAAAAAAAACTATTTTAACCATGGAAATAAATATAGGAGATGATGGCCTTAAAATTAAAGGTTGGTAAAATATCATGCAGCAAAATCCCAAACCCCAAACGTGGTCTAGTAAGCCACAAACCACACATATTTGCACTTCAAGAGTGAAAGATCCTTTGAAAGGATCCTTGAAATAAAGATTCCCAGGTTCTACTGGGGAAGGACCAATTTTCATCCAAAACACATCTTTATGGCTGGGTTTGAAAGCCCAGGAAAGTGTTCCTAATGGAAACGCTGACCAGCCTCTCCACATACCACACCAGCAAGATCTCAGCCCTTTAAGAAAATAAGACTTTCCTTTGCAACTAGGTCAACTGGGAAAGAGAGCAATTTTTTCTGGAAAGTTTGCATTTTCAAATGGACGTTAGGAAAATAACTCCATTATGGAATGAGATGTCTTACTGCCTTCAATTTTACCCGAAGCCAGGTTAACTGGTTTTGAGAATCAGTAAGCAGCAAAACAGGAATCACCTGTGGTCCAGATGTGTCGTGTGTGAGCTGGGAAGAATTAATGATGCCAGGCAACCAGCTCTACTCAGGAGTCACAGACTCCAGTGTCCACAAAGACCAGGCAGACACATCATGGAGTGCAGCTGGCCAAGTGGGAGCTGACCAGGTGGCACTCATGTGGCCTATCTAAAAGGAACAAATGCTAATACCCTCTAGGGACTGTGGTCATGCGGCAGAGTGAGCCAATGTCACCAACATCTGCATTTCTACCAGGAACACTTGAAATATGCATGCTTCTCTGAAGTCTTCTGAATTTTAACGTGGAGAACCAATTTCAAAATATTTTAACCATAACACAGGCCAAACAAAGCACAGCTCACTGGCACCATTTGAGATCTGAGCTCTGCTGCCTCTAAACATCATCAAGGCAGAATTTCAACAGGTCAAGAGAAGGAGAAAAAAGAAAGGGCTCCTTTCTTCAGGCAGCATCAGGATACTGCGGTCAGGAGATGTGGGTTCCCATCCCAGCTCCTTTACCAACTCCTCTGCATGTCATCAGCGCAGTTACCCGGCCCCTTCTCTGGGCCTCCTTCCTTTCATCTATGAAAAGGAGTAAGACAAGGGGAACCCTAACAGCTCACCCGCCACCACCCAGGATTCTATACCCTCAGCCAATGGAACATCAAAGGATGAAGGGGTATTCTTTAGAAAGCAGAGGCAGCCTGGAGCTACTGGTGAATTCAGGTGGGTAAAGCCTTCTCTTCCACTCCACAGGAGTTAGGAGATTTTCTGTAAGGAATCTCTCCAGCTCCAATCCTGTGTTTTCATAAGCGTGGAAACTCCCAGCTCTATCCACACTTCTTATCCTCATCAGAAGCCTGGCAGGCAGGGACACTTGTCAATACCTGTCTGCATTTTGGAAATTAGGACATAGAGGCTCAGAAGGGGTATGCATCTTACCCCAAGGTCACCCAGCAATAGGGAGGCCAAGAGAAGGCTAGGGTAAACCAAGGCCACTCTCTGGGAGGAAAAATCACCCATTTCTAATCAATAAAATCCAAAATCCTGCAAGAAGAGCAAGGCTCTCTGTTAGGAATGGGCCATTCTCAGCATTTTCTCCCCCTCTGCCCCTTTTGTGACCCTCCAGGTGCACATGAGGATGGCCGTGGGTAGCTCTGCCTTTGGCCTAATTTAGCAATGGCCACTTCATCCTGGACCATGTTTCTGTTTTTAAAGAACTTTCTTCTACCAAGCAGTCGACCCTCCTTCTACATAACTCAGTTGAAAACAAATTGGACTCATCTCCTGGAAAGGACGTGGAGTTTTCTCCTTTCTCTTCAATGGCATTCTCTTTCAGAACCCTTGATGTGGGAAAGCCGGAAGACTGTGTGTATCTGTTTAGCATCTGTGGGGATCAGGCCACCCTCATCTCTGGGACCTCCTGACATCCGGGGGGACACGGCAAACACCTCCATCTCCAGAGAGATGCGGTTCTCCCATCCCCTGAAAGAACAGGAGCCCCCTGACCGTGGAGCATGTACATGGATCAGCAGCATCCAAGGGAGAGCCTCTCCTGCCCACAGTGTACACACTGGGTCCTGGGACTCACACCCTTGTGCTGAAGCCCAGACACAAATGGACCTGGTCAGAGGCATCTTCCTCATGGCCCAGGGATGACGACTTCTTATTTATACACACTTGTGGTTTCTCTTCAGAACTCCACCACGTTTTGCCTCTTTCTAGCCTTTTCCCAACGTTACCTGAAAACAGCTGTGTCAGGGAGGCAGGGCCAGGGGGGTTTAATACCACCCTAGGTTATAGAAGAGAAACTGAGGCTCAAAGGGACTACGTAATTTGTCTAGGGACATCTGGCTGGTGAGGGCTGAGCCGGGATTGAAGTCTGGCTTCTGGCCTTCCCTGTGCTGGGCTGCCTGGCCACCTGCCGCCCTTTCTCACCCTCACTGGAAGGCTGAGGGGGTTCCCTGTGGTCAGTACAGTGAGGCCAGGAGGAGATGCTGGTGCTTGCTTTTGAAGCCAGTGGCTACTCAGAAGTCATCCCCCTGGCTGGGGAAGAAAAGAGTCAATGCCCACAGCCTTGTAGCTCCAGTGGATACTGTCTGGAGGCTGGACATGTGACCAGGGCAAAAGAGGAAAGGGGGGGAAGGGAGAGGGCTATTATGGACTGAATTGTGCCCCCTGCCCCGAAATTCATATGTTAAAGTCCTAAGCCCCTAATGTGACTAACAGATGGAGTAAGGAGATAATTAAGATTACATGAGGTTATAAGAATGGGGTCATGGTCTATAGGATCGGTGGCCTGATACAAAGAGGAAGAGAGAGAGAGAGATCACTTCATCTCTCATGCCCTTGCAACCAAGAAAAGGCCATGTGGGTACAGAGTGAGAGGGTGGCCATCAGCAAGCCAGGAAGGCGGCCTTCACTGCACAGGGTCCTGGCACCCTGATCTTGGACTTCCAGCCTCTGGAACTGTGTAAAAATAATAATAATAATAAAAGGCACCCAGTCTGCGGTATTTTGTTTATGGCAGCCAAAGCTAAGTCAAGGACAAACTCAGAAGAAGGAAAAAGAACAGACCTACCTCATAGCAGCCAGCTACCACCCAGGGGCATCATGTCACTGCCCCCCTCCCCCAGGTTCTTTGCCTAACACCCTCCTGGAAAAATCTTTTTCTCCTTAGGAAGCCATAAGGGACCCTATTTCCATTCCATGGGGACCTGGACTGAGGCCTGCCCCAGTCAGCTCAGACAACCATTTTTTCTTTAAAGACTTCCCTTCTCATCTGCCCATGTGAAGTGAACTCTTTACAGAGTCATTTTTTTTTTCTTTTTTAACAGAGTCTCGCTCTGCCCAGGCCAGAGTACAGTGGCACGATCTCAGTTCACTGCAACCCCTCCCTCCCAGGTTCAAGTGATCCTCCCTCCTTAGCATCCTCAGTAGCTGGGATTATAGGCATGCACCACCACACCTGGTTAATTATTTTGTAATTTTAGTAGAGACAGGGTTTCACCATGTTGGCCAGACTGGTCTCAAACTCCCAACCTTAGGTGATCTGCCTGCCTCGGCCTCCCAAAGTGCTGGGATTACAGGCATGAGCCACCACATGCAGCCTCAAGAATCTTTTTAGAGAGTTTTCTCTTGCTGTCCCCCTCCTGTGCAGGGCTTACTCCCATAGCTGTTGTCCACCCAAGAATGATGCTCAAGCCTTCCTCTGGCCTGGGTGAGCTCACTCACCTTCCGTCTCCTATTCTAGCCTTCAGGAAGGTCAAGTGTGGGTTCCCACCTCCCCTGAAGTTCCCCCATCAGGGAGGGCCTACTGGGCAGCTGTCAGGGTTGCCAGTATTAAGATCCCTAGATCCAGAATCGGCCCACACAAATTCGCATCCCAGCTCTCCCATGTGGCAACTGCATGACTATGCAGGCGTCAGCTGACCTCTTGGTGCCCATCTCATGCCACTGTTATGAGGACGAAATGAGAAAAGATGCTGGGAAGGCCCACCCCAGCGAGTTTCCTTCTCAGCAGGGTGAGGCCGAGAATGGGCCTGGCCTCTCCAGGCAGTCTCTGGCACCACAGCAGGCCCTTGGATGAAATAGAAGTTACCCAGCAAATTATTTCATGAGTACCAGCCTTGTTCTCCACTAACCTGATTGTAAAATTCCTGGAGAGGGCCACCGAGCTCGAATGTCCCACCCTCCACTCTTCAATAGGTCGAATAGTGGCCCCCAGAAAGATATGCCCATGTCTTCTTAACTACTGGAACTTTTGAATGTGGGTGTTTTGGAAAACAGGGTCTTTGCAGATATAACCGAGTTATGGATTTCAAAATGAGGTCATCCCGTGTTATGTGGGTGGGCCCCAAATGCAATGACAAGTGTCCTAAGAGACACAGAAGCCAGACACACAAGAGGAGAAGGTCATGTGAAGACAGAAACGGACTGGAGTGATGCAGTCACAAACCAACGAACACGTGGAGCCAGACGAGGCTTCACCAGAAGCCAGACGAGGTGAAGAATTCTCCCCAAGAGCCTTCAGAACGGCCCTGCTGACACCTTGGTCTCACGCTTCTGGACTCCAGAACTGTGACAGGATAAATTTCTGTTGTTTTAAGCCACCAAGTTTGTAGTAGTTTCTTACAGCAGCCTTAGAAAACGAAAGAACACTCTTAGGACTATTTCAAAAACGATTAATAACTAATATGACTTTCCACCCCAGTGCAGTGCTGGGCCCACAGTACCTATGATTTGCTGGCTTGCTGGGAGGGCAGAATGAGCCCAGAAATTGTCCCAGAGGTCTCCGCAGACAGCAACTTCACAACCTTGCTGTGAGCAAGGCTTAAAGAGCCAGTGATGAAGGTGGCAGCTTCCTTTTCCCCTCCTGATGCCAGCTCTACGCAAACAGCCTGTTCTCCCCTGGAAACAGGGTATAGCTACACATTTCTAGAATGTACCATGCCCCTTGGGTCAAAGTACCTGCCTCATGGAAACTAAGTTAACCACTCCGCCTGACTCCCTTTGCAGAAACTCTGATAGTGTTTCAGCTTTGGAGTTGCACCCATCAGCCAGGCACACCAAGCAGCCCAACAGGCGAGGCATGGCTTCTTAAAAAAGTGTGGGGGAGGGGAAAACACTCACGTTCCTTCTTACCTGCAAGGATGGGGAGCAGGCACCCCTGGAGTGGCTAGAACCTTGGTCAGGCGGATTGCTTGAGAGAAAGGCTTAGAAATGAAACTATCCAGGCTAACTAGACATTTTGGAAGTGGCATGCCAGGGTGGGGTAGCTTGGGGAGATTTTTATACGCTGTATTAGTCCATTTTCACACTGCTATAAAGATATACCCATGACTGGGTAATTTATAAAGAAAAGAGGCTTCGTTGACTCACAGTTCCACATGGCTGGGGAGGCCTTAGGAAACTTACAATCACGGCCAAAGGCGATGAAGGCACATCTTACACGTGGCAGGTGCGAGAGAGAACGTACGTAGGAGAGACTGTCAAACACTTATAAAACCCTCAGATGTCATGAGCACTCACTCACCATCACAGGAACAGCATGGGGGAACCGCCGCCACAATCCAATCACCTCCTCCCCTCGACACCTGGGGATTACGGGTCCCTCCCTCAACATGCGGGGATCACAATTCCAGATGAGATTTGGATGGGGATACAGAACCATATCATACTTCTTATCCAATCTCCAGTCCCCTAAATTAAATGAAGAAAACTACTTGGTCTACATTGAAGCAGTGTGTTTGTTATGCAAAACAGCTCCCAGTCAACTCCCCAGATCCCCAAACCTCCTCTCATGCCAACTTCAGACCCTTGACTAATTCTTGAAAGAAATTCTCGAACCATCCATATTCCCCTACACCCCCACCCCCACTACCCTCCTTTCTTATTAGCTGCTGAGCTCTTCTGTAGCTGTGGGGATGATCTGGGCTCCTCCTAAGATGCCCTTGGGGTATGCTGGACATCTTAAATAACCAGAAGGCCCTACATTGTGGGACTACTAGAAGAATTCTGAATGTTTTTATTGTTCTTAAAAGCTGTGAAAGCCTGGTCTACAACAGTGCGTGTGCGCACACACACACACACACACACACGACCACAAATACCTGCCTGGCCCCTGGCCCAGGAGCCCCTTCTCAGGTTCTCCCTGGGTCCACAGTTGTCATGTAAGTCAGAGCAGCCCAACAATGTGGGCTCCAGCCTCGCCTGCCCCCTCTGTCCAACCCAGTCCTTTAAAAAGAGTCTAGGTTTTCACCCTGGGGATCTGCCTGAGGCTTTGCTTCCCCAAAGAGCCTGTGAACACCCAGGTTTCCACTCTTGGGGTCCCCTCTTCATCTCATGTCTCTTGCCCTTGACCACATTCACCTGCTTTCAGATCAGAAAAATAAGAGCTTAGTGCTTGATTTGCTTTCACCCTCATTTAGAAGACAAGGGAAAAACTGGAACCAGATCCAAGCATTCTTATTACCAGTCTCCATTACCTGCACACATTTATTGCATATGTAGATTTTTTTCAAAATCTTTTACATGGCGGCGTGTTGTGTGCTGATTTATGGCGCAAGTGACTCTGTCATTTCAAGCCTTCAGCCATCGTAGCTGTAGAGACGCTTTTTAACTCCAGCTAATGGGAAGCAAAAAGAAGTCTCAGTTACATCGTGTCCAGGCAAACTAGGACAGTTCCAACACGAGTCTGTCCTGGGACTGTGTTCAGAGCTTGACAAAGGTGCTTGCCTGTCATTGCATCCATGGAAAGTTTAATGTGTGCAAGAACACCAGGGTGATGGAAAAGAAAACCCGGCCAATAAGGCTGTGCAGAGGGCCACCCTGCCCCCAGAACTCCATGTTCCAGCCTGAGCCAGGAATACAGTGTTACTGGACAAAGGTGCTCCCTGGCTGGAAGAGACCCGGTTTACTTCCTGCCAAACAAGCAGCGTTCAAATCCGAATGTCAGCCTCTCACCTCCCCTCCTTCTGGAAGAACCTCATTGTTTATTTAGCCTTCGGTTTGTGGATCGCTGAGGCAATCTCGTTAGGAAGAGCTATGGGCATGTTGCTACAGGGGCAAAGCAGTGCCAGGAAGGCTGGTTTAGACACAGCACGCTGGCCACTTACTGTCTCCAGACGATCTTGAAACATCCCACTTGTCCAAAGGGCACTTTTCAAGACTTTCATCCCCACCCGCAGTAGGGATCTCTCAAATGGACCCCCATTCTGTTTTCTTTTTCTTTTTTTTAGAGATGAGATTTCATTATCTTGCCCAGGCTGGTCTTGAACTCCGGGCTCAAGCAATCCTTCCTCGTCAGCCTCTTCTCAAGTTGGGACTACAGGCACGCACCACCACACCCAGTTTGGACCCCTATTCTTGAAGGCAACACCCAGTTTAAGGCCCTTGTGACCGCTATTGTCTTTCCCCGCAAGGCAAGGGGAAGGACTCCACCTGCCTGGGCCTAGCAACCAACCAGCACTCTGTATATCTACGCCAGGGGTCATCAGACTTTTTCATAAAGAGCAATGGGTAGTAAACATCTTCAGCTTTGCGGGTCATCCTTTCCACTCTGCTGCTGTTGTGGGAAAGCAGCCATACACATTATGCACATGAATGAGTGTGGCTGTGTCCCAGTAAATATTTATGGACACTGAAATTGGAGCTTTATATAATTTGCGCATCGCAAAATATATATTTTCAAAACATTTTCAACCATTTCAAAATGCTTCTTGGCTCATAAGCAGTAGAAAGGCGGGCAGGGAGCTGGGTTCGGTCTGCGGACCTCCATTGGTCAGGCCCTGAAATAAGCAATGGTAGGACAAGCTCTCCCATGCCCTATACCCCTCAGTTTGAAGTTTTGCCTTTGTCTTTTTCATTCACAGCTCTGGCTGCTAATGGGTGAGAGCCAGCCATCAACAAGGAATTTCTGCGTCTTGGTGAAACCTAAATCTAGCAAGAGGCAACGCAAGTGCCAGTCTCATGGAGAGTCAAGACCAGACCAGGAAGAAGAGGAGGCTTCTGATTTCCTCTCCTGGTGTGATCATGTGTGCAAAGATACAGCCTCTTTCCAGAAGAGGCAGCAAGTCAAGCCACAGAGCAATCTGAAAGCACAGCCCTGAGCCTGTGTTCACGTTCCAGCCATCTTCACTTAAACCTCTGCAGTACACACCTGCAGAGATGATTTAGAACCCCTAATGGACTTCCCCACACAATAGAAAGAGGAGTTTATTTCAGCCTCTCCAAGCCTGTCAGGTGAACTATGCTAACTGTACAATTCCCAGAAATTCCATGGGGCAGCCCCTGGACCATACACAATCCTAAACTTCCAGAGCCTCTGGCTTCCTCTGTTTTTCCCATGTGATAGTCCCCTTTGTCACACTACCCATTTCAGTTTGCTTGTAACAACATCAAACCTGGAACCAGAGAGAGTTTGCCATGCAGAACCCATCCTGAGCTGCTCCTGTTCCGGTCTGCCTTTGAGTCCGTGGTAGTTCACCATTCACCAGCTCAGTCTGTGCACTTCTGAATTTATTTATTTGTTTATTTATTTATTTATTGAGACAGAGTCTTGCTCTGTTGCCAAGGCTGGAGTGCAGTGGCATGATCTTGGCTCACTGCGACCTCCGCCTCCCAGGTTCAAGCGATTCTCCTGTCTCACCCTCCCAAGTAGCCAGGATTACAGGCATGCCTCCACCACGCCTGGCTAATTTTTGTATTCTTAGTAGGTATGGGGTTTCACCATGTCGACTAGGCTGGTCTCAAACTCCTGATCTCAGGTGATCCACCTGCCTCGGCCTCCCAAAGTCCTGGGACCACAGGTGTGCGCCACTGTGCCTGGCCGGGTCTGTGCACTTCTAAAAGTGTTTAATTGTCCCTTCAAAATCATATTAGGCGTACCTTGCCTGGTTAGTATTTGTAAAGTGAAGACTTGTTTAAAAAGGGAACCATAACAGGTTAAATGTTGTCCATACAATTTCATGATTTTTAAAAAATTTTGATTATTATTTTCATTGATTTAAAACTTATTAACCTGGGTGCAGTGGCTCACGCCTGTAATTGCAGCACATTGGGAGGCCCAGCTAGGTGTGGTGGTGCACGCCTGTAGTCCCAGCTACTTGGGAAGCTGAGGTGGGAGGATGGCTTGAGCCCAGAAGGTCAAGTCTGCAGTTAGTAATGATTGTGCCACTGCTCTCTAGCCTGGGCAACAGAGCTGTGCTCTTGTCACCCAGGCCGGGGTGCAATGGCATAATCTGGGCTCACTGCAGGCTCTGCCTCCCAGGTTCAAGCGATTCTCCTGACTCAGCCTCCCGAGTAGCTAGGATTACAGGCGTTAGCCACCATGCCTAGCTAATTTTTGTATTTTTAGTAGAAACAGGGTTTCACCATGTTGGTCATGCTGGTTTCGAACTCCTAACCTCAGGTGATCCACCTGCCTCAGCCTCCCAAATTGCTGGGATTACAGGTGTGAGCCACCACACCCAGCCACTTGATTCTTAATTTATAAATCTGTGAGTGTCCTCTGTCCCTTTCAAAGAACCTCATGCTATGGATTTTAATTAAGAGACACCAGCAAGGTTCAGTTAAGCACCCACAAAAGAGAATTAGAGGCCGGGCACAGTGGAATCGCTTGAACCCAGGAGGCAGAGGTTGCAGTGAGCCTAGATCATGCCATTACACTCCAGCCTGGGAGACAGAGCGAGACTCTGCCTCAAAAAAAAAAAAAAAAAAAAAATTAGAAGAGGAAAAGAAACTTAAAAGGAGTGCAATCCAAAAGGAGGCAGTGTTCTGAGCTGCAAATGGAAAAATCACCTCCCCATATGTGCATGGTAAGCTAGATTCTGTCACTGAACAGCTTCGTGTGCTGGGATATCCCTTTATAAATTGGCAGGAACCCACTGCCTGGTATTTCAAAGGTCCGGAGTGGATGGTTCCCCAGTGATGGACATTGAATGCCCTCCCATCCACTGTCTTCTACAGAACCTCATGGGACCCTCTGAAACAGGACTTCAAGGCAGTTTGGAGGATCCCATTCAAAAACTCCAGAAACCTGGCAGAAAAAAAGGGCACAAGAAAGGACCCCTTCCAGAATGTCACTTAAGATGTGGACGGCTTCTGTTGTCCCTGCCCAGGGTTGACAGCCAAATCATTTCAAGGCTCCTGGGGATGAAATGTGAGAGAAGATAAACTTTGCTTTCATCTTTAAAAACATGAAAAAATAAATAACATCAAAACGCAGGATGGGTAAGAAGGACCCCGATGGACCCGCATACATAAGTAATGGTGCATTCATCAGTCCCCATGGACTGCTCAAGCTTGCATGACTTTACTTGGTATAAGACTGGGGTTGTGAGGCAGAGATGCACTCAGCATTCAAGCCAGAAAGACCCTGAGTCCTTGCACCACATTTCAGTGCTTCCTTCCTCTCTCAGCCAAGAGGAAAGACATAGAGTTGATCAGTTTCTTGGCTTCTCCATTTCATGAAGATCCACTGAGGCGTCTTAGCTACCCTGGCTATTTCATCAGTGTGGAAACCAAGCTGATTAATTGAAGTATCTTTTTCTGGAAACACCAGGAAGGCATTACGTATCTTTATTCAATGATCTGCATCCTATCTCCTCAGCTATGAAATTCTTAGGAAAATACTTCATATCCACTAGGATGGCTATAATAAAAAATATGGATAATAACAAGTGTTGGCAAGGATGTGGAAAAACTGGAATGTTCATGCACTGCTAGTGGGAATGTAAAATAAAGCAACCACCTTGGAAAACAGTCTAGCTGTCACCATATGATCTAGCAATTCCACTCCTACATATAAGCTCAAGAGAAATGAAAACCTGGCCACACGAAAACTAACACAGCACATGAATGTTCATACAGCACTATTCATAACTGAAAAGTATAATCTAAAGGTCCATCAACGGATGAATGGATAAACAAAATGTAGTAAATTCATATCATGGAATAGGATTTGGCAATAAAAAGGACTGAAGTACTACAGTATGAACAAATCTTGAAAACATTATGTCAAGTGAAAGAAGTTGGGGCTGGGCATGGTGGCTCAAGCCTGTAATCCCAGCACTTTGAAAGGCCGAAGTGGGCAGATGACCTGAGGTCAGGAGTTTGAGACCAGCCTGGCCCACATGGTGAAACACCATCTCTACTAAAAATACAAAAAAATTAGCTGGGTGTGGTGGTGGGCACCTGTAATCCCAGCTACTTGGGAGGCTGAGGCAGGAGAATCGCTTGAACCTGAGAGGTGGAGGTTGCAGTGAGCCAAGAACCCACCATTGCACTCCAGCCTGGGCAACAAGAGTGAAACTCTGTCTCAAATAAAGTTGGACACAAAAGGCCACATAGTGTATGATTTCATTTATATGAAATGTCCAGAATAGGCAAATCCATAGACAGAGAGCAGATTGGGTGTTGCCAAGGGCTGGGGTGGCGGAGGGGGAAACGGGAAGTGACTGATAATGGGAACACAGTTGCCTTCTGGAGTGATTAAAATGTTTTGGAATTAGATTAGCAGTGATGGTTGCACAATGTGAATATACTAAAATCACTGAAGTGTACAAGGAAAATGAACATTTATTGAGTCCTGCCTGCCACAGCTAAGCCCTACAGCAAATCCTCATGGTAAGTCGAGAGGCTGGTGAGGGCCAGGTTCCCCTGGAGATGAACATCCAGAGAGAAGCTGGGATCTGCCCACCATCACCCAGCTGTAAGAAACAAACTCAACCCATTTGGTCCAAGCCCATGGTCCATTGTCTTTCTCGTGCACTGAGCAGGGCTGCAGTCTTATTCCTTAGACCATTTCCCAGCCATGCGACCCTCAGGAACCTCGAGCTGAGCCTCAGCTTCCTCCTCTGTCCTAGCTGAGCCCTCTGGACCCGGCCCTACAAGCAAGCTTCAGTGATGAAGTACAGGGTAGCAGCCCCATTTCTTGTTTTCAGTACTGAAGGTGGAGTCCTCAATTCATAACAGCTCAAGTTGATCAGACGTTTTACAGTAAATGCATGTTTTAATTTCCTATGTTCCCATGTGTGGGGTTTAGGAACTTCCCACAAGATCAGATGCAGAGAAACTCCCTGAGGAGCCATGGAGAGGTTGTGTGGTGGATGTGGGGTACCCCATCTCCTGGGAATGCACAGAACCCCTGTGAAGGTGCTACTCTTCCACCCTCTTTCTCTGGCTCCCCATCCTGCCAGAGGCCACCATCAGCTAGACGTTTTGAGGCAGCCTCTTGGATATGCCCTTCCCAGTTGGAACAGCAGGCCAGGCACTACCCATCCAAGATGCCTGCAGTCCTTTTGTTCTTCACAAGTGAACTAATCTCATGATTAGGTGACAGTCACACATGGTTTCAACTAATTCCCATTGCTCTCCTTAGGTCTTGGGGGAGGAGAGCCATAAGCTCCAGGATTCTTATCAAATCCTGCCTGTGTACACTCATTTGGGGCAGGTCTCAAAAAAAAAAATGGAAAAAAGAAAAAAGGAAAGTACTGTATTAGCTGTCATTCCCATGGACCATATTGCCTTCTTGCCCTTCATGAGAAGTGTCTCTTTCAAAATAATTCTAAAATTAAATGGCCAAAAGACCGTTCAGGATTCTTGCCCACCCGGCTCCATGAAATGGGCAAGAAGTACAGCAGTTCTTACTGCCATTATCATCTACACTGTCAAGGCTATAAACTGCCCCTTCAGTGTGTCAAGTACAGCATATGCACCAGAGAGCTGCACAGAAGAACCCACGTAGACCCTGGTCCTTGCTTTGAATACATCTGTGGTACCAGCAAGTCCATCCTCACCCTCGCCAAAGACATTGCACTGGTGGAAATGTCCCTAGGGCTACAGAACATCACCCTGTACACTTGTGTCTAACAGGTGACACTTTCCTTAGGTAGCTTTCACGTACCTTATTTTTAAAATCACATTCCTTTGGTGGGATCAGAACCCTGTTATCCTGTAAGAAACAGAAGGACGGAGGTTTGGGAAATGCAGAAGCAGGACCCTAGCCCACTCCCCTGATGCATGGTGACACCTTGCTCCACCATGAATGGCCGCAAACACAGAGAAGACCCCAAAGACAGCACTTGTTACCAATGGCCCTGTAAGAGTCTAAGAGCCTGGCTGAAGTGCAGGAGAAGTTGGCCTGTTTTCAGCCCCCTTTCCTGGTGCTGATGAGGCTGGCAAGCAGATATAACAGACCCTTAAGAGTCATAGATTTGCATTTGTTAACTGACAGGCAAAACTCCATTTCCCTCTTCAGATCGTTGGTGGTATGAAAATAAATACTCAAAAATTTGTCCAAGTTTTCTTTTCGAAAATTTGAAGCAAATCCTTCTCTCTATATATCATGAAGAAAACAGCCTGAAAGGTTTCAAAGTCCTCGGGATTCAGATGTTCTCAACATCTTCCCTACTCCGTACCTGTCATCCTTAGGGCACCTCTTGGTTTGCAAAGCTCTCTACCATGTGGCTCTTCATTTGCTCCTCTGGGGAACGGGTAGGGATCAGAAAGGAATGATGATTCCATTGAGGTGCCAGTAAGCAACTGAGCCAGGGCTGCAACCAACCAATTCCAATTTTCCACTGGATCAACCTCAACCTATCACAGGTACTGCTGGTCTCAGCCAACCGTTCTGGAAGTCACCCCCGTGTGTAGCACGGAAGACGCTTGGCAGCCCTGCCCCTCCTGAATTCACACCAGCACCCAGTCACCATCTCCAAGCACAGGAAACCATGTGGTAAGACACGAGTATTAAAAAAATAAGTTGCGTGACATTTATTTTGTCTTGTTAACATTAATATCTTGTAGAAACATTTTTATTGTCAGTATAAAAATTAACAGGTTTTATTAAATACTTTCTCCAATTTTGTAACACATAAGATCAGTGTAATCTGCATTCATCTTGCATGGCTACTGCAAAGTGAGTGGGTGTTTCAAAGCAAAACACAATACTTTAGTACAGAATGAACAATGGCAATATTTTGTCTGATGTAGGTATGAGGTTGGATCTTTTGGTGAGGTCCTGCCAGAATTAGATGAAAGCAATCCCTTAAAAAGACAGACGTTTCCCCAAAACTATCAGCAGAACAACTCTGTGTTTCAATTTTCTATGATGGGACTTGAAGATCCTAGCAGGCGTCTCCAACGCCAAAGAGTCTGGAAGCCATTATCAAAATTCACTGAAGAGAATACAGGCTAATCTGATTAATGTGCAACTCAGAAGCAGAAGGCCAGCTGCCAGAGAGAAGCACATTCTACTATCATCTCAACTGAGGTCTATCCTCAAGGAATGGATTAAGGCATCTTTTAGAGGACACTGGTACCATTTGTCTAGGGAAGTCCAGTTAGACGTTGCATTGACGTAATGACAGGGCTGTACACCAGAATGAAACACCTTCCTATGAATGGGTTCTTTTAATATGGGGCATTTAGGAGGTCTACGAACAATCATCTGACAGCAGCGTTTAAACACAAATAAATCAAAACTTCATTTTCCCCAAATTAGTCATATATTGTAAATATTTCTCTTTTCAAAGGATCTGATAACTAGTTAAGTCCAAGCAATAGATTAACTAGTCTGCTGTGCTGCCTGCATTGAAATGCCACTTAAATTACAAAAAAAAAAAAACTATAAATGATTAATTGTTTTGTATATTACCAATTCATTAATAAATTAATGTTATACCATTTTCCCTGAAAGCAAAAGTATTTTTCCACCTCTGCTTGGTGAAAATTAAGAAATTCTGTGTAAGAACAGCATTTAGCAAATAGCTATTAAAAAAACAGAGACCAATTTTCTAGGTGCATTGGGACATCCATTTAAAATCAATACAAAAAATAATTCCTTGTAAATATATAATATATATTTATACATAATTTGAATATATTTACATACATCCAGCACCTATATACTGCATTTGTGCTCTGTAAGTGTGTGCTGACATAAATCTTCTCCAATTATTACAAAATTAACAAGGAAGGCAGAACGCACGTCCACCTTGAGTCCGACTGGTCCACAGCCCAGTACCCGTGGTAGGTGAGAGGGGTTACGTGGTGGCGTGTGGCAGTCCATTGCTCCAGAAACCTTCTTCTCCTCCTGGTGAAGATTAAAAGTTTTCAACTGTATACATCTTTACACATAGGCTGATTCCTTTTCCAATTATTTACTCCTCTGATCCATATATACAAGCAGAGAGAACCAGCTCTGGGAGGCACGATCTCCCTGCTCAGTGTAGCTCGGTTCCAGGTGCCGTCCTGTCTGGGGACAGGCAGACACAATCATTCATGTTTTAACACTGCCGTTGATGTGTGGATACTGAGGAAGGCATGGTTCATAAGGCATGGGGTCTGGAGAAAAAACAGAATCATCTCCTGAAGAACAAGAACTTCTTGTGTCAGGGTAACTAGGTGAATACTGTTCGAGAGGCTGACTGAGGTCCAAGTATTCCTGAAAGAAGGGAAGAGAGACGTTTTATTTCATCTTGGGTCAGGATAACAAGGTGAATATGGTTCGAGAGGCTGACTGAGGTCCAAGTATTCCTGAAAGAAGGGAAGAGAAGAGTTTTATTTCAAACACAAGCTCTTGAGATGTGGGTATTGGACGCGGGACAGGACAGGAGACCCCAACAAGGTGAACGGAGACCCAGCCCACCTGACTTCCACGAAGACCTCCCCGAGACCCGCCTCTGATGTATTCCAGGCTGCCCTTAGCTTTCTCTTGGAACCCATCATAAATCAACTATTGGCAGGTAGAAAACAATAAATCCTAGTTGAGCCAAAGGTGCTGGGCAGGCAACTCGACTTCACATGGACCTAATGACCCTCTGGGTCTCCACCTCCTCCTCACTGAAGCCCAGTTTCAAATGCAAGCCCGGCAGAATGAGAACACGTGACATGTTGTGGGTCCCCAGGCCCCCTTTAAGTAGTTGAGACCATGAATATTTATTTTCTGAATTACATTGTACTATTGTAGTTTCTGGGATAATTGAAGGGAAATACTTCTTCATTCAGCGGGTAATTTAACAGATGTAATTCATTACTCTCAGAAGCTCTGTGAGTTGAAAATGTAAACAGGTTCGAAAAAGGCTTGGATATACTCATGTATGTTAAAAATCCAATATGCACTGTTAAAGGAAACTTCAGGAAAATATAAGTTAAGTTTCAAAAAGTTTTGAAGGTTTGAGATTAAGAAAGTGTCCTCTGCTCCCTGAGGCATCTGGTGTGGTGCTGCAAAGAGCCTCCTGGACCACCCCAGGGTGACGCTTCCTCTAACCTGGGTGCCCATGGACTGTTTTGTATGGCCCGAGAGCTAAAAATGGTCTTTAACGTTGGTAAGTGGTTAAAAAAAAATCAAAAGAATAATAATATCTTGTAGCATTAAAAGGACATAAAATTTGCCAGATGTGGTGGCTCACACCTGTAATCCCAGCACTTTGGGATGCCGAGGTGGGTGGATCACCTGAGGTTGGGAGTTCGAGACCAGCCTGACCAACATGAAGAAACCCCGTCTCTATCAAAAATACAAAATTAGCCAGGCATGGTGGTGCATGCCCGTAGTCCCAGCTACTCGGGAGGCTAAGGCAGGAGAATTGCTTGAACCCAGGAAGCAGAGGCTGCAGTGAGCCAGGATCGCACCATTGCACTCTAGCCTGGGCAACAAGAGTGAAACTCCATCTCAAAAATAAATAAATTAATTAATTAATAAAAATAAAAGGACATAAAATTTATATACAATTATATAAAATTCCGATTTCAGGATCCATAAAATGTTACTAGAACACAGACACACATCTATTTACATATTGTCTGTGACTACTCTGGGGCTACGGTGGCAAAGTTGTGACAGACAGCATAGGGCACATGAAGCTGAAAATATTTACTCTCTGGCCCTTTACAGAAAGCAGTTGTCGACCCCTGTTCTGAAGCTCTGAAAAGCTTTCTAAACTGGGAGCTTGTGGGTCTCTCTGCCTCCACTGGGCTGGCACAGTGGGGCGGTTCTGCTCACACATCCAGAAGCCAACAACTATTCTGTGACATGTGGTTTTGCTGAGAGGGGGCAAAAAGTGCAGACCACAGCACAAGCAGCCTCAGCGTTATCAGAAAAGAGCCCATGGAATGTTGGCAACTAGACATTTTTAAAGACACACACACACACACACACACACACACAATAATTCATCACCAGGGTTGGCAAGAGAAAGAGTCCCCATCCCAGAAGGGGGATGTGTCAGTTCCAACAACATCAGCATTAACCACACAACTGGAAACAAACACGCCCGCCACATCAAAAGAGAACTTTTTGCTTACAATGATAAAAATGAAATTTTGTCCTAAATGGAACCATTTTTCTTGAGCATATGGTAATGATTTTCACAAGGAAAGAAACTTCGATTTTTATATCCGTCAGACAATATGGCATTCTGCTTTTTTATTTTAGGGTACTAGATACACACTTCAGGATGAACGGACCCACTCTACACGTAAATATATAAATAAATCATATTGAGCATAGACATGGGATCATTAAAATAGAACTTTAGTGCTTTTCCTAGGCTTTTTTTTTTTCTTGAGACAGAGTCTCGCCCTATTGCCCAGGCTGGAGTGCAGTGGTGCAATCTTGGCTCAATGCAACTTCTGCCTCCCAGGTTCAAGCAATTCTCCTGCCTCTGCCTCTTGAGTAGCTAGGATTACAGGAGTGTGCCACCATGTGCCACCACGCCCGGCTAATATTTGTATCTTTAGTAGAGACAGGGTTTCACCATGTTGGCCAGGCTGGTCTCAAACTTCTGACCTCGTGATCTACCCGACTCAGCCTCCCGAAGTGCTGGGATTACAGGCTTGAGCCACTGCGCCCAGCCAACTTTTCCCAGTTTCTGAATGAAACCATAAACGTTCAGATCTGATAGGAAAAAAGTAGGGATATCAGTAGATTCCAAGTTTCCAGTTAAAGGAACTTATACTAGAAACAACAATTTTGGCAGAAGAAGAAAGTTGGTTTCTTTCCCCTCTTGAACTGTTCCTTTCAACTTCTGAAGGTCAGCTGTATTCATTTAAATCCAATCTCTTCCTCTATCCAGCACAGGCCACAGTCAGATGCAAAAGATAAAGCTGCCGAGACTTCATATCACTACATCTGATTATTATTTTTTAAAAAATCACTCTAAAACTATTTTCTAAATCAGAAATTAAGTGTATTATTTTCCTTCTAAAATATTTGGAGGATCTTAACTTTTGTCTTGTTGAGACAATTGCACGTTTGGAGTTCGTGTCCTGTGTAAAAGAACACTATTGTGCATCCTCATTAAATATCTCAAAATACATCCATTAACGATTTCCCTGTCTTGGGATTTGACTAGACTTGATGGGTTTATCATCTTTTCTGCTCAGAGCATATGCTTTCCATAATTATAAAAGGCACTCTATCTGCATATTCAAGCAGACACCGACATGGCTAAATTTGGACAATGAGTGACAGAAGAGTGTTTATTTTGTTGGCAAAGATAATTTTTTTTTTTTTGAAATGGAGTCTTGCTCTGTCTCCCAAGCTGGAGTGCAGTGGCGCAATCTCAGCTCACTGCAACCTTTGCCTCCTGGGTTCAAGTGATTCCCCTACCTCAGCCTCCTGAATAGCTGGGATTACAGGCGCACACCATCACACCCAGCTAATTTTTGTATTTTTAGTAGAGACGGGGTTTTGTCATGTTGGCCAGGCTGGTCTTGAACTCCTGACCTCATGATCCATCTGCCTCGGCCTCCCAAAGTGCTGGGATTACAGGTGTGAGCCACCAGGATCATAAATATTTTAGAGAAAATAAATATTTTAACAAAAGCAGGTTTTTATGTAAAAATCATATAAGTTGCCCATTGTAGAAAACCATGTATGTTTTCATACACCTAGAAAGAGGCTGCAAGGCACATACCATTACTCAACAGGATCACACAGGATAGTACTGTGGTAACAGAAGCTGGCGTTACAAAACTTCGTTGTATTCCATCAAGCAAATGACAAACATTGTCAGTTCATCCACTAATAACCAGGGCACAGACTCAAACTTGCATAGGAATCCAAGCTCCTTCCCATACACACCAAAACGTTGCAACTTACTACTGCTTTCTCATTCCCACTCTCCCACACACACACGGGACCGCTGCACCACCAGCTATACTGAGGATGGCCGCGGGTATGTCCCTCTATCTTTGGTTTCTGAGTCAGAATTCACATACTGAAGTTCTGAGAAAAACCACGATTTGAGAGGAACACACAGTTGAACTGTCTGACCGCCATGGGAAAATACTAAACAAGACTACAGACTCCAACCAACAGCAAACAGGGGAGTGTGCGTGTAAAATGCTACACACGTCTCACGAGCCAATCAAGGACAAGGGGCTTCTGGAAGGAGATTCTTACCTCATTGGTTGTGAGAGTGAGAATTCGATCCAAGTCTTCCACCAACTGCTTGAACGTTGGTCTCTGGGAGGGCACTGCATGCCAGCAGTCCCTCATCATCATGTATCTGGAAAAAATGGATTTCCTTGAATTAATTTCATATGCACTAAGTACGTGGTTGCAGTCAGTTTCAATAGGCAATATGGAGATGTGTTGTAAATTAGGAAAATGCGTTAGAATTGTCCACGCCACTAGATTAGGAGGTCATGAATCACTTTCCCAAAAGGTTCCCTGCCAGTTCCTCTGAAAGGCACTATGACTTACAAAGACAGCACTTAAACCAAAATGTGTTAGGAAGGCATCTAAGCCATCAAGAAAAACGCGTCTATGTGTTTTCCCTGGTATCCCTGGGCCACAGTCACATGTCACAATGGCATCACACCCTAAAGATGCTTTGCAGAAAAACACATATTTCCATGGGTTGTTCTCCAGTCTTTCCTGCCCTGCACCAAGGCAGCTCTACTATTTATCTGCCCAACGCTTTTGGGTCTTAACGCTTGACAAAGCTTCCTGAGTTTAAAAAAACAATAAAACAAAATTTACAAACTCCAACTTTTAAGTTTTTTTATGAATTACTCTGCCACCACTGGGCTGCACACTAACTTCCTGATCAACTCTTCGACAGACCTAGGTTCCCAGGTCTTATCTTGATTATGGGTTTTGACAGATCCCCTATGTCAAAAAAAAGAAAAGCAATAGGAATGACAAAGAACACAATAAATGCCTTTATATACTATGCTATAAAATGTGGCCATTCATCAGACATCCACTGTACACCAAAAAGCACTCATGGGATTACTGATATAAAATCCCCATGAAATGATACACAATAGACCGCAGTCTCTGGGACAATCACTCTTCTTAGTTAATCCTGGGGGGTGGGGGAGGGGTTGAGGCAGGAGGCAGACTCCTTTCAAAGCACTGTTCTATTGCAGCAGGCACACGTCACAAACACAACATAACTCCACTGAAAGTGTGAGGTAGGTTTTGCTAGAAACCAGCTCAGGGTTTTATAGGAGATCTGGTGTTCTAAGGAGGGCACCTGGACACATTTTTAATTCTCTGCACTAAAACACAAGTGAAGCCTCAGTAACCAGACACAGGTTCCTTTGCGCTGAGGAAACGTGGCTGGCGTCAATCTGTAATGGCAATTTTCAGGCTCAAGAAGTTCCAGAAACACCCATTCTCCACTCCCCACGACAGGCAGACGTGGGCCAGACACAACCACGGGGGAAAGGCTGTGTTGCATCCTTACACCCTGCAGGGTGGCCCCGTGGCTTTCTAGCTTGTTTCCTGACCCATGGGTCTTCCTGTCACTCCACGGGGAGACTGCAGTAGATGTAACACAGTGGCCCAGAAGACCACTCCCGTTGGCAAAGTCGGGAGCCCTCGGCCAGGCAGCCAGACACCCCGAGATCCAAAGCCCTCTCCATACTCAGAATAATGTTCTCTCTCTCAGACACGTAATGGTTGTCAGTGTCACTATCTATCTCAGTTCTGGATTGAGCCCAGAGAGTTTCAGCCATTCTTCTTAAAGCATGTTTAGAAAACCAGGGGCCTTCAGAGGTGAGATACATCAGGAGAGGTATTACTGGTGTGGCAAGTCCACCGTGGCACCGGCAGGAAAGACAACAGTCCTTACAGTTCGTTGGTGCAGTTCGCTGGTTTATCCATCCTGTGTCCTTCCTTCAGCAGCTTAAACAGTTCCTCCACAGGAATCCCTGGGTAGGGGGAGCCCCCTAAAGTGAAGATCTCCCACATTAACACCCCAAAGGACCAGCTGCAACAAAGGGAGAAAGCACAGTGTCACTAACCCATCCATAGCCCGGAAACCTAAACATGCCCAGCTGAGACATAAACACCTCCTCACGGCTGAAGTTCAAAGACAAATGGGCCCTCCTGCCGTTCATCCGTTCATCAGATGTGCTCTTTCCTGCCCCTAAGAGCATCCCCAAATGAGGATGACATGGGGATGTTCTGATGGAATTTTCCATGAATAGGCAAAAAGGCAAACTGCCATCACTCTGGAATAGAGCTGCTTCTCTTAAATGCGATATTAGCAATGCAAGGATCTCAGTTTCTCCGCTTCAAGGCGCTTATGCTCCTTTCCAACTCTCAATGTGCCTGACCCAAACATTGTGATCTACCAGGATGGGCAGTTGGTAGAATAAGGCCAGCAAGCCACTTCCGCAAGGTCACAGCTGCCCTCTGTGGCCAGCAGAACATCTGATGCACAGAGGCTCTGGAACTTACTAAGGCTGCAAAGGCAGCCAGCACAGGGCTGGAATCAGAATGAAGAATCACATGCCCCAGATGAGTTGCATACAACAGAAACTGAACATGTCTCACAGGCCACAGTTTACACTTGACTCTTCAGAGACTTGGACTTCCTGAGCCAACTTCAAGAGACTCAGTCTCTGGGATGAGCAAGCTGAGAAACCCAGGTATAGCTAGGACATGGTCACTATGGAAACTCACCCTTCTGAACTCTGTGGTGGTGAGTTTCACTCCACAGTTTTCTGCGGAGCAAAAGCAGCAGTACAAGACAGGCTAGGATGTTCTCAATCTCCTGACCTCGTGATCCACCCACCTCGGCCTCCCAAAATGCTGGGATTATAGGCGTGAGCCACTGTGCCCAGACTCAGTGATCTTTTTAAAGCTTTTTCCTTTGGAATAATTATAGACACACAGTGACTTTCACTATGCTTCTCCCAATGGTAACATCTCTCAACTGATTTTTTTCTTCTTTTTTTTGAGACAGGATCTCACTCTGGCACCCAGGCTGGGTGCAGTGGTACAATCTTGGTTCAAGTGATTCTCGCGTCTCAGCCTCCCGAGTAGCTGGGATAACGGGTGCAAAACACCATGCCCAGATAATGTTTTGTATTTTTAGTAGAGACAAGAGGGTTTTGCCATGTTGGCCAGGCTGCTCTCGAACTCCTGGCCTCAAGTGATCTACCCTCCTTGGCCTCCCAAAGTGCTGATATTATAGGTATGAGCCACCACACCAAGCCTTCAACTGAATTTTGAAATCTCAAATATCAGTTGGAGCCTGACCCCAATGGTTTTTTTAAGTGTACCATAATAGAAATATTCTACCATGTTTCTAGAATGCTATCAAGGATACCAAAGCAAGATGAGACCTTTTTGTTGAGGGAGAAACACAGAGAGTAGACCCTATGGAGGTCCCCTGCATGGACCACATCTCACACAGCTCCACTCTTTAAGGAGAAATCTGGGTGAGAGGGAAATGGGACAAAGTACTCTCAAGTGGGGAAAGCTCCAGGATTACTCCTTTAATGGAGTGAAGAACATGCCAAGAGCTTGGCGAATTAGATAGCGGCTTTGTAGCTGCACATCCATGAATATGCTCAAGGGAAGGACTTCCGCTCTGGCAGGAGGAGGTCCGCGGTTCCACCTCCCGTGCTCTTTGAAGCCAGGCAGATTAGTAACAGAGCATTGGTTACCAGCCTACCATAAAATCCGTCCTTTCTAAGGCCAGCTCCGGTACCTTCTACAAATGTGTGAAATGCAGCAGCCACTGAAGAATGAAGAAAGGTGAAGAACGTACAGTATTTTTGCAACTCAACCCCAGGAAGAAGCCAGAGAAAAGACAGTTACTCACACATCACTCTGATGAGTGTATACTCTGTCAAAAAGGGCTTCTGGAGCCATCCACTTGACTGGAAGTCGCCCCTGCAAATGCAGAAGAAAATGTAAAAACTAAATACATTTAAAAGAATTTATCTTAGCAGGCTCAATAGGGCTGTGCCCTGTGTCAGAGCTGATATTCTCAAGGTTTTTATCGGTCGGTCAATAGAGCGGAAATCATCCCCAATGAGGACCATACATCACGTGTGAGAGGCACAGATTTGGGCACATTAATAAAATGCTGTCCGTGATTCTATCTTTTATCTCCGTAGTACACAGATGCTCCTTGATCAATTAATAGGCAAAAATCAACCCAGTAACTTCCAAGCTCTAGTGTTTGCTATGAAAGTTGATGAGAACCATAAGAAAATCCTAGAGGCTGCTGATTCTTCTGTATGTAAGTGTTTTGCATTTACTAAAACTGACATAAATAGGGCCTAAATTTGCATATTGAGAGTTTGTGAACAGTAAGGCAAAAGAACAGGAGTCAGGGGCAGGGGACTGGGCCCCCATCAGTCCCACCCAGCTCTCAACATTGACGGCCTTTCTTCTTGGAACATTCTAACCCCCCACCCCCATGCCCCGCCCCCACCCACTGCATTACTGCCATCGACTTACATTTGTGGTCTTTTTGTAATAGTCTATGTTGTTGATATCTCTGGCCAGTCCAAAGTCTGCTATTTTCATCACATTGTTTTCTGTCACCAAAACATTTCTGGCTGCTAAATCTCGATGAATACACTGAAATCAAGAAAGACACAGGAGAAATAACTAATTTCGAAACACCACAAGAACAAAAAGGAACTATGTTCATTTCTTAAAATGCAGACAGAAAATATAGCTGATTTTTAAAACTAGTTATAGTACGCTCTAAGAAACACAGTGTGGCGGGGTGCGTTGGCTCATGCCTGTAATACTAGCACTTTAGGAGGCCAAGACAGGCGGATTACTTGAGGTCAGGAGTCTGCCTGGTCAACATGGCGAAACCTCATCTCTACTAAAACCACAAAAATTAGCCGAGCGTGGTGGCACATGCCTGTAGTCCTGGCTACTCAGGAGACTGAGGCATGAGAATCACTTGAACCCAGGAGGCAGAGGTTGCAGTGAGCCGTGATCACACCATTGCACTCCAGCCTGGGGGACAGAGTGAGATTCTGTCTCCAAAAAAAAAAAAAAAAAGGAAACCTAGTGTGGCTCTAAGATTAAGAAGACAGGTCAACTGAGGTCATCTGAGAGCCTGAACATGACATGTATTTGTTTTGAAATTATAAATAAATACATAGAATGATCATTTTGAAGAGCCAAGGTAGAGTAAATAACCATAGTCTGTCTGCAGATGTCCAGCCACGCCAATGTCTTCCTTTCAGCTGCATACAGATCTGTACCTGATCATCCTAAAACCTTTACTCTCAACACTTGCTCTCCTGCCCTTCACACCCAAATTTTCAGAAGCGCTGGTTAAAATCCTACGTCGCATCTCCTTCATTCCTGGTCACTTCTCGAACGTTCTAATCTGTGTCTGTTCTTGTCCCCTCTTGCCTCTCTTCAGAGCTCATGAAGAATCTCTGAACCGTTAAGATACAAATGACCTCCTCTAACTCCTCAGCCTTTCCTCCTCTGTGGCTTCAGATGCTATTGATTTCTTGCGTGTTTTTTAAAACGGTCCCTCTGTTTAGTTTTTATCCCATCGCCTTCTCTGGACTGGCGCTCTCTTCCTGCCCTCTCAGAATCTCTGGCTGGCTCTTCTCTTTCTCTGTCACTTCAGATAGAGGAATTGTTCCCTTAAGTTTATGTATTTCCGTATATCCTCACGGCATTAATTCTAAACATATACAAAATATGTGCAAGCTTGTACCTCCATCCTGACCTCTCTCCTGAGACCCAAGTTCTCATTTTCAACTGTCTACATTACATTTCCACATTGATGTTGCCTTGACATTTCAAATTCAAGGTTGCAACTCCTCCAATTCTCATCCTCTTTGTCTCCCTTAATTAAGAGCCACACACCAGTATTCTACATATTCCTCCCAAGTCCTGTTGATTTCAACTCCAAACTGTCTTTTCATGGGTCCATACCACACCCTTTCCACTGCTAATCCCTTAGTCCAGGCCAACATCACCCCTCCTCCACAGACTGCCACGCTGTCCATCTAACAGGTCTTCACGCTTCTAAACTCAGCTCTGTTGTACCTCCCCCACATCCCATGACTTAGTTCCTGAAATGACCAATCATGTCCTTTCTTTTTTTTTTTCTGAGACGAAGTCTCACCCCATCATGCAGGCTGCAATGCAATGGCACAATCTTGGTTCACGACAACCTCCGCCTCAAGTTCAAGCAATTCTCCTGCCTCAGCCTCCCGAGTAGCTGGGATCACAGGCACGCACTGCCACCATGCCCGACTAATTTTTTGTATCTTTAGTGGAGACGGGGGTTTCACCATGCTGGCCAGGCGGGTCTCAAACTCCTGACCTCATGATCCACCCACCTCAGCCTCCCAAAGTGCTGGGATTACAGGCGTGAGCCACCGTGCCCAGCCCAATCATGTCCTTTCTTGGGCTCTACCATGACCAATGCCCATCTAGCTACATTCTCATAACAATGCCCGTCTAGTCCAGTTTCTCAGAACACCTGCCCTCAGCTGAATGTGTCACTTACACTGAATCTACACACGGAAATATTAAGTACTTGCTACGGAACAGCTAATTTATTGTCTTGACACTAACTCTTGGTTCACAGAAAGATCTATTATGACTTTTCCTTTCTTTTTTTTTTTTTTCTTTTTTTGAGATGGAGTTTTGCTCTTGTTACCCAGGCTGGAGAGTGCAATGGCATGATCTTGGCTCAATGCAACCTCTGCCTCCTACCTCAGCTTCCCAAGTAGCTAGGATTACAGGTGCCCACCATCACACCCAGCTCATTTTGTATTTTTAGTAGAGATGAGATTTCACCATGTTGGTCAGGCTGGTCTCAGACTCCTGACCTCAAGTAATCCACCCACTTCGGCCTCCCAAAGTACTGGGGTTATAGGCATGAGCCACCACGCCTGGCCCATGACTTTTCCTTTCTACAAATGATATGCTATTGTGAGCTGCTGCATCTTAGTTACATTTTAATATAGCAAGATTTCCACAAGATTCATGATAATTAGGGGCCCAGTCATCACCCTGTATTTTGGGAAGAGATAAGACATAAAGAAGCAGATATCACCATCGAAGGCTTTTACACTGGTTACTAACAAAGGTTAACTATCACACGAAGCAGAAAGTCTTATCAGTCCATTCAACAAAGCTGAAACGGGGCCGATCTTAGGCACTCCACGAAATGGACAATTTAAAAAGGGTCAAGCCAAGTGATCCCTGAAATCTAAATAAGGAACTGTTTGATTCCACCCCAATCCCCAGCTATTCCTTGTGTTCATGCACTTCTGGGCCCCCCGAGTAGGCTAAGCCCAGAAACAGGAAAGGAAGCCACGCAAGCTTGCAATCCCCGGCCAGGCTGGAAGCAGGAAACGTGAGAGCTCCCAGAAGCCGCCTGGAGATTCGTCTGGGGCTGCAGCCCTGTTCCCAGTTTTGGAGGCCTCTTCAAATTGAACTTCCAAGCCCCGGGCCAAACTCTCCCGGCGGTGTGCTCCTGCCGACACGCGCTCTGTGTGTCTGGTAAGCTGTGTGGTCAGAAAATGTGCTTCCCACGCACTGGGCTCCCACCACACACTGAAGCTCAGCTTGCACAGAGACGCCGCCGACGGCTCCCTCCACCATCTTCTCAGCAAGAGCCAGAGTCTAGCGCAGCCATCCCTCATCCCAGGTGCTAGGAAATATCAAACCCAGCCTCCGGGTTGAATAAGAGGAGGCTTGGAACCCACACCCAAGAAAAAGAAAGTAATCAAAGGCAAGTCAAATCCCCGTCATCCACAGGAATGTGATCTGTTCTCCAGCATAGAGAGCTGACCATTTTACAAAATTAGGGCCCTGGGACAGTTTGGTGTTCCATTTTCCCACAGGTAAAGGTCAGTGGGTCACTAAGGGAAGGAAGACCAACACCCCTATGATGTAGGCAGTATGCCCTGTGCCCAGTATGGCTGATGACATTGAATTCCTGTGGCAACCTATGACATGAATAGTGTTATACCCATTTTACAGGTGGGGAAACTGGGGCTTCATTTAAAAAAAAAAAAAAAACTGCTCAGGGCCAGGTGCACTGACTCAGGCCTGTAATCCCAGCACTTTGGGAGGCTAAGGTGGGCGGATTACTTGAGGTCAGGAGCTCAAGACTAGCCTGGCCAGCATGGTGAAACCCCATCTCTACCAAAAAATACAAAAATTTGTTCCCAGCAACTCAGAAGGCTGAGGTGGGAGAATCACTTGAACCCAGAAGGTAAAGACTGCAGTGAGTTAAGATCGTGCTGCTGCACTGCAGCCAGGAGACAGAGTGAGACGCTGTCTCAAACAAAACAAAACAAAACAAAACAAAACAAAACAAAACAAAACTGCTCAGGTTGAACGCTTTGAGAGTTAATTGGTTTTGGGCTTGGGTTAAAAAAGTAAAATTAGTGTGCTTTGAACTAAAAATAGCCAGGATTTTATAAATTATTGTGTAAGGCTCAAATGCCCTATTACCTGATTGCATTACTGTACACACCATGGTGTTTCTTCACTTCTCTGTCTCCAGTCCCCAGCACTCACACACATACACACACACACGCACAACTGAAAGCTGCTGGAGCCCAGGCACGGTGTGCTCATCTCATCTGCCCAGCACTGAGCACAGATGAACCCAGGACATCAGTAACCATGTGACTAACAGTTCTCTTTTACCCCTTCCTTCAGGCAAACAGGTCTCTAACAAGCCCATGACTCCCCATTGTGAGGTGATGGGTGTGGGAAAGCCAGGATCGGACACTTTCCCTGGTTCTTCATTCTCCACCTTCAAGAATAAGCCCTCCATTTTCGGAAGTAGACCCCTCCCCCAAGGGGACTATTCTTAAAATCTTCATCTACCACCATTTTCAAACCTATTCTGGGTCCTTAATTGCAGGTGGCCTCCAGCAAGTGGCTTTGGAACCATGCGACGTCCCAAAGGCCCATCCAACATCCCTTTTACCTGGTGCTCTTATTCAATGTAGAGGCAATGAGGCCATACTGGGGGACTAAACAAACCCCTCCCGCCCCCACAGGGAATCTCACTGGTCCTGCCTCAGTTCAGAGAGAGATGGGGTCTCCTGAGAGCAGAAGTTGGGGACCAGGAGATTTAGGTCTGGGACCTGCCACTCCACTCTTCAGACCTACAAGTCCCCTTCTCAGAAGTGAGGACAGTGATCCTGATACATCTGGGCTCAAAGTGTTCATGCCACTTCCTCACTGGCCTCGGTGTCCTCCCCCATACAATGGGGATCCAAATCCCACCTACTTCCAGGTTGTTCTGAGGGGCTGTTCTGACATAAAGCATATGTAAGATGCTTTATGTCAAATGCTCTACCACGGTGCCTGGAAGATGCTTAGCTTCTCCCAGCGTGGTCAGTGATTAACAATAATGATAGTTACTATTACCACGACACTTTAATATGGATACTTCTGTTCTTCCATTATGAAATGGATTCATTTGCCCTGCTTAGCAAAGTTCGTCTGACTCTTAGTTTTCTCCACCAGCTCCAAAGCAGGAAGCAGCTGTGAGTCCTCAGGGGTGGGGTGGGCAGGGTCCCAACACTCCAGCTTCTCACCAGGCTGAGCGCTGAGGCTCTACTGCCTGCTCCCTCCTTCCTGAAGCTCCAGTCTGGAGCCTCTGCGAACCGCGTCCTGGTTTTCCTGCTGCTTAGGCTGTGCCTTTTCAGCCTCCATCGCTGTTTCTAGTCTAGAGATTCGTCGATCTCTAGATTTGAGAATTTTCTCAGGACCTGACTTCAGGCTTCTGTTCTCCCCTTCCAAGTTTGTCCGCAGATGAGTTTGTCCACACCCATGGCTTGAACTCACAGCTCCCTTTGCTGGCTCCCAGCTGTTAACCCACCCTCAGAGCCGAGCTGCTGCCTGCAGCTTCTTCATTATCTCCCCTTGGATGATTCAGATATGTTCAAGACAAGCTCTGGATTTTCCACCCAAATCGATGCCCCTTGCCCCACCCTAGATTCTCAAGCCCTCCCAGACTTGGAAGCTGTAGCACCATCCGGGTTCTCAAGCTGGAAATCCAGAAGTCATTCTTGATCTCTCTTTCTCTCCCTCCTAGCTAATCAATCCACTCACTATTCCAAGAGCAACATCTGTCCAACATCAGCCCACCAGCTTCTCTCAGTGTCTTTGAACCCAACAGACCGTGTCCCAAACCACCATCACCTTTGACAGGGGCTCAGCCTTCCTATTCACCGCACAAGCAGCAGTGGGAGTCACCTTTGAAGCACAGACGGAGCCCACTCCTCCCCCTTGGTGGTTTCCATGGCAGTGACGGCTAAGTGCAGCATCCCTGCATGAGCAAGACCTCATCCCACTGTTTCCCCCACGGCACCTTTTTCAATATTTTTTTTTACAACCTTATCTTCATTCCCACATTTACTGTCAGTTTCTCTCGCTATCACCCATGGTTCCTGCCACCAGCAGTCAAGGACTATGTCTATTCTGGCCGCACTGCTGGAGAGCCTGACCAAGGGCATGAGATATCTGGGGTGCTCTAGGAACAGAGGTTGAAGGATTTAATAAAATGACCAGGCCAGCCCTCCTACCACATTTCTCCTAGTAGCACCACCCTGCTGGGTACAAAACTGCTTCCCCTATCTCCCACACAGGTAAGGCAGGGAATGACCAAGACTAGAAGATCAAAATAGGCAGCCTACAGGTAGGCTACCCTCCCAGGCTTATTTAGGAAGAGTTCACAGCTGCAGAAAAGGTGGGATGGCACAGTGGGTATCCATGGCTTCTGGGTTTGCTTGTTACACGTACTCAATCGCTTGCTGTCTCCACGTCCCGCCCCACCGACCCCCACACACATACACACACAGTACATGCACTTTATGGCTGGACCGCTTAAAACTGAGTTGCAGGCATTGTTGATACTTCACACATCTCAATTCTTCAGCCTATTTCTCCTACAACAGATACCACTGTCACCAACCCCCAAATTCAATATGGATACAGAAATATAATCAGTAATATTATACAGTCTATATTCAAATTTCCAGCATTCACAAATGTCCTTTCTAAGATCTGGCCAGCTTCCCAGCCCTGCAGAATCTAGTCCAGGATCCCACTTTTACACTTAGGAACTGTCTCATCAGCCCCCTTTATCTGGAACTGTCTCCCCACCAGTTTTTATCTTTTGAGACACTGACATTTTGAAGCCGTATCTTGTCAAATGTCCCATGTTCTGGATCTGTCTGGTTGTCTCTGGATGCCAAATACTTTTTGATTGGCAAACTCCCCTGCATACATGCACACACACGCACATAGACACCATCACAGAAGTCAAAACTGTGTTTAATTAGTTTCCTACAACCTATACATTGGGAGAGTTTTATAGAAAAAAATTTGAAAAAGTCTTAAACTCTAAACTCTCTTGAAAAAAGTTTTTAAAGTTTTTTAAATTAAAAAAAAAAGGTGAAACCCCATCTCTACAAAAAAAATGCAGAAGTTCTCCAGCCTTGGTGGCACACACCTGTAGTCACAACTACTTAAAAGGTTGAGGCAGGAGGATTCCTTGAACCCAGAGGCAGAAGCTGCAGTGAGCCAGGATTGCACCACTGCACTCCAGCCTGGGTGACAGGGCCAGACCGTGTCTCAATAAATAAATAAATAAATAAATAAA